>PVJO010007143.1:0-83903 GCA_004026905.1 Hystrix cristata | reverse complement strand
AGTAGTAACAGATTATAAATGTTATAATGATTTGTACCACTAGTGAATTTACCATGAATTTGATCCTATCCAGGGCCATATGAGACTAAGAAGGACAGAATGGCTTCTGCTCTGGTATTACCAGGGGAAAATGACTAATTATTTCAGACTTTTCAGAATCATTCTCCTGATCTTTCTAGGGTGTTTCAGAATTCTAGACAGGAATCCTCTGGATTTCACAATCTACTAGCCTTTAGAACCAAGAATCTTCTTCCTTTTAGCCTACCTGAATACATGCTTTAGAACTGTCCTGAAGACCCTTGTCAGCCTGGGTACAGACATGCTACATATAGTTTGGTAGCACTTGGTACGAAGTGAGTAAAGGCCACCAAATACCCTGTTAGTCCTAGCAAACCAGACATATGATCGTATGTTCTTACAAGGGTTAAGCCTTGATGGTATCCATGATGACAGTATTAGCCACCATTTATTGCTTGCTTAGTACATACTAGAAACTACTGTACGTTTTACACTTCACATGTACTGTATTGCTGACTTAATTTTTGCAACAAGCCTACAAGAAAGATATTATGATCTGTGTTACATTGTTGCAGCAAAGACAGACAGATAAGATCTGAGAGGATCAAGTAAAAGAAGCAAAACCAGGATAACGTGATAATGAATAAACAGGAGTGTGGCCTGCAATTAGAACCATCAGGAAAGGCCACTTTCAGAAGGCTGACATCTGAGATGAGATTCAGGTGACTGGGGTCCAACCAAGTATGGCTGGAATGTTAGAAGCAGGACTTGAGGAGTATGAGAAAAGGCCAAAAAAAAAGGTGGGTAGGGGTAAATAATCCAAGATCTTGGAAGTGAAGCTGAGGAGCACACATTTTATTCTTTGGAGTGGAAAACCAGTAAGGGTTAATGGAAAACCAACAGGATAATGATATGGTAACACTGACATTTTTTAAAAGATTGTTATAATGGGGAAGACTAAAAGGAAAAAACAAGAGTTTGGAAATTATTGTCAAGATTATCTCTGGGTCAAGATTAATCTAAGTTTAGACAACAGAAAAATTCTACCTTCAGTCCTCTATAATAAACTTTTGCTTCTAACTCTACTTGACTTCCAATGTTAATAAAAAAAAATTGCAATACATGAAAAATACTCAACATTTTTGCCATCAGGGAAATGGAAATCAAAACTACACCGAGAAAAAAAAAAAAAAACTACACTGATGTTCCATCTCACCCCAGGTAAATTGTCTATTATCAAAGAAATCAAAATAAAAGCTGGCAAGGATGTGGAGAAACAGAAACTTTACACACTCTTGGTGGGAATGTAAATTCATACTGCCACTATGGAAACTAGTGTGGCGGTTCCTCAAAATACTAAAAGTAGAATGATCTGGCTATATCAAAAGTAGAACGACCCAGCTATACCACTCCTGAGTAATTTATCTGAAAGAAATGAAGTCAGGATACAGAACATATACCTTCATATGTATGTTTACTGCAGCATGATTCATAATAGTCAAGATATGGAATGAGTCTAGATATCTATCAACAGACAGATACGTAAAGCAGATACGGTATATATACGCAATGGAGTATTATTCAGGCATAAGTAAGAATAAAATTATGACATTGTCAGGAAAATGAATGGCATAGATATGATCCTATTGAGCAAAAGAAGCCCGACTCAGACTGATAAGCACTGGATGTTTTTCTCTCATAGAATGGGAAGGAAGAGGAGGAGGAGGAGGAAGAGGGAAAGTGAGGAGGAGGGACAGGAAAAGAAGAAGGAGGATGGGAAGGTGGAGGGGACCCCAACCAACAGTGGAAAGTAGAGATACCTATTAGGAAGGCAAAGGGGTTTGGGGGGAGGATGGACAGACGCAAGAAGGAAGGGTGACCATGATCAATGCACAACATATACATGGGTGGAAATGACACCGCACATTCCATCAATCTGTATGATTAATATACAATAATGAAACTAGAAAGAGAGAAGGGGGAAAAGTAGGAAGGGAAAAAAGGAAAGAAAAGGGATAAGGAAAAAATGGAAAAAATGTAAATAAACCTGCTGTAAATAGGGAAGGAGAGAACAGAAGGGAGGGGTGGGGAAGAGGGGGGAAAACCAAGAGGCATCATGTACAGGTACAAAACAACCATGGTGAATGTGATCATTATGTATACAATGTACCAATACATGTTCTTGGTTAAAAAATACACACACACACACACACACACACACACACACACATATATATCCTGATAGCCCATCATAAATTGAAAATATTCAAAGTTAATCAAAATGACCTGAAAAAAATCAGAATTACTTAAGCAAAGTCAGAACATAAACTGGATGGGATGCTCAAGCATTTTCTAAACTTGCTAATACACATTCTTTGAATATTCAGACCAAGGGGCAATTTTCAAACTAGGAGGTAACTGCTTTACTTTGTATTCTCAGCTTACACTGGCACTGATGACCATCCTCACCTCAAATGTGTAACCAACAAAAACATTTCTATTTTAATTACCTGAACCCGTTCAACATTTCTGAAGCATTGTGGTCAAAATCCTAGTTTGTGTGCCATAACATGTTGTAAGAATTAAGGACTCTGACATCTAAAACAACTCAAAACCCTTATAAGATGATGATATACAGTAGAACTGTGAGACTCTAATGCGCTGGCTTTGTGGTAAAATTAGTATATAAAGTCATGTGAATAGACATGACTTTCACATGTCTAAAATGTGAATGATCTATTCATCATGAGGGCAACATTCATTTAAAACAATTAAGTGCGTTTGAACCCACAAAGCAAGGGCAAAATTGCCAAAAACAAGAATAAGCGACCTCTACCTCAAGGTTAGGTAGAAGATTTGAAATAGCCCGAAGGCACTGGGAATGGCCTTGGGGCTCTTGCAAGCAATCACTGAAAGATGGACTAAAAACCACCTCAGACTGCATTTGGTCACTATTTGTATTCAATTCATTCCCAGATGCTTTTTTCTTACAATCAGTACCATTTGTCTGTCATTCTTTCCTGATGGTATTTATTTACATTCACTTCTTGTCTTCATTTAGCATCTAAACTTCAGATGACTGCAATGAATTTACCAGCTGGAAGACTTAAAATCTTCAACAATAAGTCTAGGGTTTATTTTCCTACCAGCTCCATACCTGTTTTTGAACAGATAGCTCAATTTATTTTTATTTATTTTATGGGTTTTCAGACTGTTTCCTTTAACAGCCAGTTAAGTATCTAGATAATTAACTTACCAGGGCTCATGCCGCATCCATCATCCAGGAAGCACAACATGAATCCACCCTGCAGTTTTTCATTATCCACTGTAACAGAAAGCAGTTATTACTAATAAATATTGGGCTTAATTTGTTCGTCAGAAAGTCATGCTGCTCACATAATTATTTGTCCTCCTCAACTGCAGTCGCAGAGTGACAGACTTATGGCACAAGGATGGAGCTCAGAATGGAGTCTTGGCTACAGCTTCATAAAAAAAACTGCAGGGAAAAACAATCGTGCAACAAAAAGGCTTTAAATTAACATAAAACATCTACATGTTAATAAATTATGTATACAGCAGGACACGCCCTGCTCTGAAATTGGACCAGGCCTTTAAACGTCAGGTATTTCTTCCCTAGGGGAGGAGACAAGTAGTTGGTGATGTAACCCCAGGATCCTTCGAGCACACTGATCACCCTTTAAGCCCTTCCACCAAAGCACTAATTCTAAAATAAATCTAAGCCATTCTCATTAAACTCACCAGACTCCCTCCTAAGTAAGCAGTTAATTCCTATAAGAACCTTTTGTGAGTGTTTCTTTATGGCTGGGAATATCTGCTTTTTGAAGATGCATTTGATTTTTGAAAATGGCAATGATTTGAGATCAGTTTTGATGATTAAGAGATACCCTTAAATTACTTAATATCATCTCTGGTTTGAAAAATTGTTAAAGATGTAACTAAAACTAATGAGATTAATTTTATCAGACTGCTTGTAAATTGCTTCTGAAAATAATTTCAGTGGTTGGACTGTGAGTTCCAGAATATTTTTTTTCAAGTGACACTACAGAATTACTTATGCATAATAAACTGCATATGTTTATATGATACATTTGGATACACACACACACACACACACACACAAAACCATCACCACAATTAAAGGAGTGAGCATATCCATCACCCTCAGTGCTTCCTCCTGGCTTTCTATAATCCTGCTCTTCTTTCCTCCTATGCCTCATTACCCCGCCTCATTCCCAGGCAATCACTGGTCTATTTTGTAACCCCATGAATTACTTTCTAGCACATTTAAATCAATCACTATGTTCAAAGGTCAACTAGAATTCACATTTAAAAAATTACTATTAAGACAGTGCATGAATAGATATCTAAAAGATATGAGTAATTGTATTAGTTTATTTTCTGTTGCTATAAGGAAAAACCTAAGGCCAGGTAATGTGTGAAGAAAAGTTTATTCATTCCACCATTCTGGGGGGCCAAAAGCCTGGTGCCAACTTCTGCCCAGCTCTGGTGACAGCCTTGTGGCACATGGTACGACAGTGGCAAGAGCACATGGCAAGATAGGAAGCCAGACACCGGATGTCAGGCTCATTTTCCTGTAACAACCCACTTTTCAAGGACTAACTCGCTCTGTAGGACCAGCATGAATCCCTTCCAAGGTCAGGACCTCCAATGACCTAACCACTTCTCACTAAGCCCCGTGTTTTAAAGGTTCTACCACCTCTTAAAATGGTGACACTGAGGACCAAACTTCTAACACATGAAATTTTAGGGGCAAACCACATCCAAACTATAGGACTAGTCTTTGGAGGTGCAGGTGCTACAGTCACATGCCCAAGCTAAAAGCTCCTCCTGGTCACCCTGCATTCACCCAGGACTGGGAACCACCCGATCCCAAACCAAGCTCAGCCTTGGGGCATCTCTGCACAGCAGCTACAGCTGATTTTGTACTTTTTGCTAAGTCTGTATTAAGGAAATAGCATGTGTAAGAAAAGATACACTTTCCATGAACAGCTGGAAAAGACTAAGATTCCTAGCAGCTATGTAACACACTGCCTCTCTTTTTGCAATTTTATAAAAATACTTCATGGATTGGGGACAAACAAGTGTGGTCTCAAAATGTAAATCCCTACTACCTACTCTGAAACTTGGCCTTATTTCAATTATTTAAAACTATGGATTACAGGGCTGGGGATTTAGCTCAGCGGTTAGAGTGCCTGCCTTGCAAGCACAAGGCCCTGAGTTCGATCCCCAGATCCAAAACAAACAAACAAACAAACAAACAAACAAAACTATGGATTACAGACAGATTTCTATCATGTGTTAATTACACAAGTCTGAAATGAAACAAACAACTCCTTCCACATGAGACTTATGCCTTGTTCTAGTGGTCAGTAAACAATACACGCTGGCTGTAGTCATCATGAGGCACCCCATCTCCTCACCCCACACAGACACCTGTCTGATCCTCTTGATTTCACCATCTTACTCTCTCTCAGACTCAACCACTTTCTCTATCCCCACCGTACTGCTTTTGTTCAAGAAGCCATCGTTTCTTTTTTTTTTTTTTTTTTTTTTTTTTTTTTTTTTTTTTTTTTGGTGCTGGGGATCGAACTCAGGTAGGAAGCCATCGTTTCTTGAACAATTTCCTTGGGAGGCCAGTTTCCTTCAGCCATCCTGCTAAAGACCTTTCCATGGCTTCCCACCACTCTCAGGATAAAACTGAAACCACTTGCCAAATCTTGCCACTCCTGGTCTGGCCTTACCTCTCTAGGCTCAACCCCTTGCCTGCCTCTGCCTCCACCTCCTCCTCCCACAACAATACTTGCCTTGAGAAAATGGAGACACTGAGATTATCCATGAATAGAAGAATAGCTAATAAAATGTATCTCCCCATGACATCTCACTGTATAAAAGAACACGTTGCAAATGTATCACTGATACCTTTTTATGTGAAAAGAAAATAAATGACCAGGACAGAATGAAACGGCAAAAAAAACCCAAAAAACAAAAAAACAAACAAAAAAAACACAATACTTACCCTGAACGAATCCTGAATAGCTCAGACATTTCTCTATGTTGTCTCTGAATTCAAGGCCCAGCGCATCCTACTCTTTTGTTTTGTCCATGCTTAAGTCACCAGGTCAATGCCTGTGTTCTCTAGATGAGTTCATATAAGACTAGCAAGCTTTTCTAGTCTTTCCCTATCATAAGGTGCCCAGAATGAATGTTCTTTTCCTAAACCTGTTTCATAACATATTTTAAAATACCTATTCATATATCAACTTCTCTTGCAGACCAATGTTTTTACACTTTTTTGGAATGTAATTATCTTAAGAGATAAGACAAAAGTTGTGGCCCCTTTATCCACAGAAGTGCAAATGCATAGTATATTTTTCACAAGTCCCCATACCAGAGTGCTGAATTCCTTAACATGGGCACTGTGTACACTAACTATTCAGGCCAATGCCTAACAATGACCACTAAAAAATGTATTCAATGTATATCCATCTTTACTAGAACTAATACGCCACTGTGAACCTATTTAGTTTGAATTTCATACCCTTCAATTATTTGAAGGAAATTAATTACAGAGTAAGTCAGGGTCTCAAGAAATCATTTGAAAACTAGTTGAATCTCAGAACAATTCTACTTAAGGGTATTAAGCACTGGCCCTATTTTTGTTTTGTTTTATTTTAAGAAAATCAGTTTGCTAAATTGATAGCCAATAATGGTTCACTGCAATAAAAAATGTTATAACATGAACAGGTAATTTAGCACATATAACTAAAACAGTGCAGCTTTCACATCAAATGGGCCAAGATTTGATTTTGTTTGTTCACGATAATGCCGAGTGCTCGGGAAAGTGGGGTGAAATGAACTCTCATCCCCGGCTGGCATCCTCTCATACTCCCAGAGCACAGTGTGTAGATTCCGATCACAGATGCTGAGCATGGTGATTCTAGGGGGTCTTCTTAGCCATTCATCAAAAGGACATGTGCTCTGAATGAAATGCTGCTTACATCTGTTCTCCATTTCTTGGGTCCCTGCCTGACTTCAAATTCTCAAGAAATCTTGCTTAAACCATTTCCATGACACATCTCCCTAATCTCTGGTACCTTTATTTTGGAAAGAAAAAAGACCACATGTCTACTTAGAACAGTGACACTGCTCAAAACTCTTTAAAGGTCCACTGGCTAAAGAAAAAAATCTTGGTATCGTATTTATGACACTCATCCATTTGTCTCTAACCCTTAGCTCTGGCCCGTTTAACATTGTAAGTGTTTCCTGAGTGCTTTTTCTCCAGGTATCTCCATGAGTCAATTCCTCACATCATACAGGTCTTTACAGAAACTTTCCCAGACCATCCTACCCAAAACTGCATACCCTTCCTCAGGGATCTCTGTTCTCTAAAACTGCTTTTTCCCCCTTAGCACTGCCTGCTATTTATCTACTCATTTTTATTAGTACAACTTGCAGTAATGTTTACATTCCTTGTGTGGACTCAGCACATGTACATATCTTCATTGCCTTTTACATCCATTTTCCCTTCTCTTCTTCCCCTCCCTCCATCTTTTGATCCCCTTCCCATTTGAGGAAGATCGCCCTACTATATATCTTCTATTTTGCTCTTTATTTATAATTTGGGTTTCTCGTATAAGAGAAAATAAGCCACATTTAAATTTATGTGTCCGATTTATTTTACATAACATTATGGTTTCAAGGTACATCCAGGATTTTCCTACAAATGACTCAGGTTTATTTTTATGACAGAGTAGTACTCCATCACATGTAAAAACACATTTTCTTTGTCCATTCATCTGTTGTCTATCTCATTTTAAGAGAATGCATGTTTCATGAGAGTATGAACTTTAAATATTTTGCTCAATGCTCCTCTCCTAACACCTAGAATAAGAGACTCTCAATAAACTGTTGCTAAATACAGGAACAAATCTCTGAAATAATCTAATTCCATTCTTTTTCTCATAATAATTTTTCAGACAACAATATTCTTTTTTTCTAGACTACCTGACAAAAATCATATCCATATTTCAAGCCCCATCCCTTTAATATGAAGCATAATTTCTCCCTTACCTGGGTTCCTATCATACTCTAAGCCTTTACTACTGAGAGATACTTATTCTGTTTTACTCTGCACATGGATGGTCCGTGACTTACTTAATGCAGTTTCCACTTGTTTTTTCAACTTCCAATGGGTTGTTACAGAACCCCACTGAAAGTCGAAGAGCATCTGTAATCAGATATAAAAGAGAAGACTACTTTTTCTCCACCAAAGAAACATCAGCATGATATGAAGAAGAAAATTTGTTTGCCAGAAGAAACAGTTTTATTTTTAAAAGCTTATTAACTTAATAATTAACCATACATCATTTCCAAGTTATCTCAATTTTAAAACGCATAAGTGAATGTGCATGAAGTGTGTGTACCTGCTGAGATGAGCTCCCTGATCTGACTGGTCGCTGAGGTAAAAATAAACTGCTCAGACCCTTCCCTCATTTTGCTTTTGGGAATAAGCTGCCAGTGGACAGCTTGAGTTTGCTTCCTTCTCCCCAGGGAAGTCACACTTTGAGGGGAAGCTGGTACTACTGGACTGTGACCAGCCCGATCCTGGGTCTGATCAACAAGTCCATTTGCTCCACACTCTGACCTAACGTTAGTGATAGAAGCTGATTCTTTCATGTATGTCTCAAACTTTTTAGGACCTGGAAAGTAGAAGGGGGAAGGAGTGTCATTTATCATTTTCTCAGATACTCTGTGACACCCGTGTCTGCCTCCCTCAGGAACCACAGACATGCACCTGATTCATCACCTTAAATGCCCCAAAAAGTGAACTGACCGGAAATGCTTTGTAAACAAGAAATGGATTAACATCACAAACAATATCCTGTCGCCTGTGGCCAACAACCCAGATGGCAGAGCAGTCAACACAATCAGGGTAGGGAAGCATTATTTTCCACTAAGGACAGTTCTCTAAGGGCTACACACAGGGCTCAATCACAGAACCTAAAGTCAGTAGCAGCTATTCAAATGAACTTAAGTAACATGTGCAATGAGTATTTGGAGACTACAAATGAACTCAATGAGAAAACATATTTGGTTTGAATTTTGTGGCCCTCGCTTATACTTCATGTTTGCTTACTCATTTTAAAACTGTAATAAGTTGGAAATGATGGATGCTTCATTATGAATAACCATTCAGTTAATATGTTTTTTAAAATAACCATTTCTCATGGCAAATAAATTTACTGCTTCATACCACTTTGATGTTTTCACAAACTCTAGAAGACCATTTTGTAAGTGGGTCCTCTAATAAGTGAACAATTGACTCTCAGAGTATACTTTTCTCAAACCGGCTCCCCACTGGGTCACCGTGCTCAGGAAGCATTTAGATTTCATTAAAAACCTACAGAATGTGGTTTAATTTCATGAAGTAAAATAAAAGCAAAATAGCTACAGGCTTTCCATTAGAAGAAAAAATGAAGAAAGGAAATCTGCTCACCTGAAAACACATCAAGTCTTCCAGCTCCTGAGTCTCTGGAAACAATACAGAAATATCACTGCTTCAGTGAGAAATGAACTATGTTTAAAGTTACATTAATCTGAAGTGATTATGTGAGGTATAACCTATTGTCAGACATCAAACAATACAAAACTCCACTTAAATTGCTTTAAGATCAATTACTAAAATGTTTCACTATGCATTTATATACTAAGAACTATCATCATTCATAATGTGAGAATATTACCATTGTGAAAGCTCATAAATGTAAAAGAAGTGACAGGATTTAGAGTTACTTACACAAAGAGCTCAGCAAAGTGCACGCAAATACAGCATTTTACAAAATACGTCTGGAGAGTGACTCGCTAGTTACAGAATGATTTTCATGATATATTTCAGGGCAAAAAATGAAAATAAAAGGCAAATTACTATGTACCGTGTACCATACAAAGAACATACATGACATATATGTACAATATGGAAAAAAAGAAATCAAAATGTTAATAAGGATTGTCTATAGGTCAAAGGTAGGCAAACTATGGTCTGTGAACCAAATCTGCGCCACTAATTCTTGTAGGTGAAGTTCTATCAAAACATACTATATGCTTAATGACTGAGATACTGTCTGTGACTCCCTAAGCAGTATGACAGCAGTGCTGAGTCATTTCGCCAGAGGCCACACGGTGCGCAGTGAAGATATTTACTATCTGGTCTTTGGCAGAAAAATATGCAGACTCTTGCTCTATGTGATGAGATCACCAATGGTTTTCTTTTTTTCTTATTTCCTCAATTTTCTAAAAATCACAAATAGTATTTTTGTATTTCTAAGAATTACTTTTAAAGCAAAAATTTAAAAGGAAAAGAAAAAGAGCCACAAGATTCTAGCTCCATCATCACAGGAGTGACAGAAAGGAGGAAGATAAAGAACGAGGTCTTGGCTGGCAAGGAGGAGGGTATGACGAGGGAGGCAGGACTCTAAAAGGAAGCTCAGCACAACAACTAGGACAACTTCAACGGAGAAACTTGGGTCTCTCTTTGAATTTCTGTAGTTCCAAACCCAAAACTATCTCAAATATATCTGAGTAGGTATAGTGTACTTGTCCTACCAGCCTACAAGGTAGTGCCTTATAACTGCTTCCTCTAGTCAACTGGCGCTTCTAAACCCTCTTTATATAGAAAATCTGCAATTACTACTGCCATTTCTTGAGCAATTCCTACATATCACACAAAGACTGAAAGAAGCATTTCTCTTAATGTCCTTGTAATCCTTAACACAATTCCATGACACGTAGATATCAATATCTCTATTATACAATTATGGTTCGTACAAAGTTTCACCCTACTAAAATGGCAGGGTTTTTTTCCTCAAGAATGCTACTTTCTCAAGAAGACCCAGATTTTTCATGTGGTACCTGTTGTTTCTTAGACCTTTCAAGCAACTCTTTTTCCTTGCCTTCTTCTTCCTTTTCTTTTTGAACACTGTGCAAGCTTTCACCACGAGCCAAACCTGAGATGGGCCATACCTGGCCAAGGTGCTGCTGGTTCACAAACGCCACACTAAGAACTGTTTCCCCGATCACATCGCTGTCACTCCCCAAGGTTAGAGGTGAAGCTTTCTTCCCCAGGGACCCAGTCACCCCCTGCTATGTAAAGTGCCCCCACGACTCTATTTCTGCTACATTGCCACATTACCTGCCCTCTATCAAATGAATGAACAAAGCATTCACAGTTAAGAGATATCAAGCTGCTGGAAATGGACCCTTCCGTAGCAGGACCCATCGATACAGAAGCTGCCTCTCTTCTGGACTTTGCGCAGAAACAACAGCAAGCGCCCTGAAGCTCTGCAGAGGAACAGCCACAGTGTTTCGATTACATGGCCCCGTCCCTTTCAGCTCCTTCTAACTTGAGTTCATGGCTCCTCGACAAACCAACTTCATTCCCTTTTCTCCTCTTCCCTCCCTTTCTGTGATTCTCCAGCTCTACAAAGACAGGGTTTCACAAAAGGAGGAGCCAGCAACTTTGTAATTAGTGCCAAGTACAAATTCCCAGATAACTGATTAGCTGACAATTCCGTATGAACACCCGCTTGGAAGGGCCATCTCCCTTCAGTGGCCAAAAGTGGGCAGCAAACACAAAAAGCTGAAATACTGCTATCAACCAGTGACAGGGCACTTAGGTTTCCTCATTGAGATCTCTTATCTAAAAAACGCATACTGTATCCTGAGTGCACTTTGCTTTCTGCAGAGAAAGTAGGAAAGCATGTGTAAAACGGAAATAATATAAAACAAGCCGAATGTCATATTCAGTTTAGCTAAAAAAAATTTATTTCCTGCCAAGTCCCCAAAAATACACAATTGAGTAAAATTTAAATTGTGAAGGGTGTTCCTCAAACCTCAGTACCTTTATCAGAGACAGTAAAATGGGGTGCAGAGGTTCTGTAACCAAAAGGTACAAATTTGAATTCTAGGTTTGGCAAATTCTTATGTAACTCTGAATAAATCATCTAACTTCTCTATGCACTGATGTTCAACAGGTATAGAACTGTGGTAATGATTCCCACCTCGGGTTACAAAGTAAGAATGAATGAGTTAATACCCATGTATAAAGTGTGTATCTGATACATAGAGAGGAATAACAGCTATTTTCTTCTAAACTATACAGTTCACTTCAATGAAGACTTCAATAAATGCCCAAACCCAAATGTAAATTCTCAAGACAAAGTGTATGTTGATCTATAACTCAAAAATATCTGAATATTTGTTATTACATCATTATCAACACAAAAACACAGATCCAATTTACCTGCTCTACAAGTCTGGTCATAAATCCAAATTAAATAAAAATGAACAACTCCTCTCATCTATTTCTTTCACATACAATTTTGATTTTTATAGGAAATGAAGTCACAAAACATTCCAGATGGGGGAAAATGACAGTATTTTTATCTTCAAATACAACCAGGCTCGATTTACGCCATGAAAGTCCCTCAATAACTTTCGTTCACAGGTAACTCTTACCTTGCATTGTCCAGCAATTCAGCAAGGGCTCCAAAAAGAAAACTATGAGTTGTGCTGACAAGGAAATAAAGGGAAAACACAAGGTTAAACCAGGTGTGTAATAGGGTAAAAGGTTGAAAATACTTGCAAACGAGGGTTCTGCAGTTCTAGACTGATAATCAATTCAAAAGTTATTCGGGAAACGACTTGTTCGGCACAGACCGGATTTGGAAGTAGATGCTCTGCATGACAAAGCCGAGGTAAGAAGGTGGTCCAGATATCCTGTCCGCTCCTCATGAAATAAACACCAAAACAAGCTTTACCTTTAAAAACTGCTTTGTGAGACCGATAAAACAGGTGGGAGAAATAGGGAACTCCACAATTACAGTTAAAGGTTTCTAGGTGGAATCTGTGGCCTTCAGAGCCGAACCGAGTCACGCTCCCGCCGATCCAGAGCTGCGCAGCCCGCAGACAGCCTGCCACAGGACTCTTCAGCCTCTATAATCAAATGAGGCAGCTGCCCCCAGTAAATTCCTTTTCATACCTCTCTACCTATCCTGTCTGTCGTCTCTCCAGATAGCTCAACCAAACAACTCACTTTGTAAATTTTGCATATTGAATATTTGTAAATTGCTTTACAAATATGTCTTCAAGAACTTTTTCCTGAGCCAGGTGTGGTGGCGCACTCCTGTAATCCCCGCACACAGGAGGCTGAGGCAGGAGAAGCGCCATGAGCTCAAGATCAGCTTGAACTGCACAGTGAGACCCTGAATAAAAACAAAAACAACACAAAACAAAAAAAAGAACATTTTCCCTAAGAATTTTTCATTACAGTATTATTTAACACCAGATTATTTTTGAAGAATGTTGATCAGAATCCTAGTCTCCTAGAAGGACATAAGGATTCACCTGCAGGCACAGGAACTGGCAGGGGGCCCATCTGCCTCACCAATCTGTATTTTTCTGTGGAACTTTTCCACCTCTGCGAAGCCTGCTTCTTAAATAAACTCACGGATTAGCTGTGATCACTCTCTCCCATAGCCCCTACAGCAGGTTCTCCAGAAGGAACACTGTGAACAGCCTTCACTACTGCCAATGCCCAGAGAGCAGGAGGGTTTCTGTGGGCAAAACCATGCTGCCTTTGAGGTCACAAGCTTGCTTTTCACTTCCTGACCTAAATACTTCAATCAGCAACCTTGTTACAGCCTTAAAGAAAGCTCGATACACAATTTTCTTTTTATGTTTACTAAATAGGCAGCAGAAACAAGACAGACTCATTTACCAAAAAAATCTGTTCATTTGTACAAAAAGAAACACATCAGTTACAATATCTCAGAGTCTCTAAACACCTCAGGCCACAGGATAACACTTTAGCTTAAAGTTTACTTAGACACATAATTGTCTGTCTACTTAAAAGAATGGAATCTACTAAAATGCTATTTTTACAAAAAAAATCTTCCATGCGAATGAAAGGTGGTATGAAAACCTAAAATACTGTCAAGAGAAGTGAAAGCGACATGCTTTACAGAATCGGCACTTTAAACCACAAGCCCATCTAGTAAATTTAAAATTGGCACGTTGAATGATTCAGTATGCAGAAATTCAATGTATAAATAACCCTTTGGGAAAGTGCAATAATTATAACCAAAAATTTCATGAGTTTCTGTACTAATTCACTCAAAAGGTTTTTGTAACTGCCTATCGTGTATCCGTGTTGATAGACGGTCTCCGCCATCTTGGCGCTCAAACTGGTGGAAAAACACAGAAGTAATCACAGAAAGGTAACCGCACAGATCGAGACTCAGTGCTATCTTCCTAGCGGAGCTGGGAAAGACTAACTGGTGGGGGCAGGGTGGTAAGGGACAGCTTCACTTGACAGATGATGTTTAAAGTGACCAGAGGGTAAGAACTCTGTTTCTTGCAGAGCCTGGTAGAAATTCGCCGGCAAGACCAGGACACACAAAGATCCCAAAGTGGAAAGAGCTAAAGAGACACTGTCTCCGCTAACGGGGAGAGCGGGCTGAGACGAGGGCATGGCCGGTCCCAGAGAGCTTCCTACCCCATGAGAGGAGCTGTGTGGCCTCCATGCAACTGGAAACTGCTCTCCTGTCTTAAGAAGAGTAACATGTCTGGTTTGATTTTTAAAACCTCACCCTGGTGGCTTTCAAGAACACAAACCAAACGAAGTCAGAATGGGAAGGCTGAAACCCAGTTAAGGGTCTGTGCGGAGGGTGCTTCAGAAGACAGAGGGTGGCAGTGTGGACTCAAATCGGTGGCAGGAGAAATGGAGACAAAAGGATGGATGTAAGACATATTCAGGGGAAGCATGCACTTGATGAACCGAATATGGAGTGAAGCAAAGGAAGCATTTTTAAAACTCATTCCTCCACCTATGCACTGAAATCTCTACCCAGCATCTACCTGGGGAGCTGACAAGACACCAGTTTGTATCTGATTTTGTGTTGCTTCATGCTACTGTCACAGTTACCATTAATTTATCACATCACCAGCTGAATAAAGGTTGGAGAAGTGGGTATCATAGAGTGGTTTGAGGGTGAAGCTTGGGTATAATAGCAGGAGAAATTATACAGAACTGAGCTGAAGAACTTTTCCAAAGCAAAATTCACAGTTCTTCCAGCACAGTCTGGACTTCTAATTTTTTCTTACTCAGAACTGCTACTTCTTTTGTTTTCCATCTTGGTCACCTTTCAACTATTTATTCCACCTTTTCCATCCTCAAATCAGTCTCCACAGAGACATATAAACTAAATATCTGTGGAATAGTGGCTGTTTTTTTCTCTGTTATCTTAAAATTGCACCGTTGGTCCCACACGGCAAGGCTGGCCTTCCCTGCCTTTCTTTACAATTCTATTTCAAATACTGTATATCCATTATGTCTGTTGGTACTTTCGGTACATACAAATTCCTGAAAGATTCCAAAACACCGACATACCACAGTGAATTACACATCATTCACTGCTATATGTGCTGTACCCCAAGTGACAAATGACACAGAAAACTCCGCCATCTGCCTCTGCTGCAGGAGCGCAGTATACCCCTGCCCCATCCATAGTTTCACTTTCTGTAGTTTCAGTTACCCTTCATCCATCTTAGTCCAAAAATCATTACATGGAAAGTTCCAGAATAAACAATTCATGAGTTAAGCTGCTCACCACTGAGTAACTCGATGAACTCTTTCGTCACAGCTTTATTACAGTATAACAGTATAATCGTTCTAGATTATTAGTTATTGTTCACCTCCTACTGTGCCTAATTTGTAATTAATCTTTACCGCAGGTATGTACGTAGGTATAGGAAGAACTAGGTAGACCTAGAAAGCGTGGTACTATCCTGCTTTGGTGTCCACTTGGGCTCCGGGACAGCGTCGCAGAGGACAGTGGAGAGCTACTGTATTTGAAACGACACCCACAAGCCCTAACAGGCATTCAGGCCCGGCAGAGAGAAGAAGTGCCTGGATAACAATTGCAACATGAACTTCCAATTCAGAGAGGTTATATTTTCAGAAATCCTCAGGAGACTAGAGACCGGGGTCAATGACTGCGAATTACTGCGTTTGGAAAGCAGCTTTCAACTTTAAACTCTCAGCGTGTGAGTGAGAGCAAGAGCACGAAGGAGCGATAGAACTAAGCGTCCAGTAATCAACAAACAGATTTGTTAAATGATAGATGTGGGGAAAGAAGGTGAGTTACATACATGTACCTGCTGCCCGTGACAAATGTAATCATTTTGTACTGCGAACATCTAATAAAAAGCAAATTTTTTTTTGAATGATAAATGCGGGGGCTTCTTACACCACATGGTGCTAAATGAGGCGCCCCAAGAGAGCTCAGTCTGGCCCAGAATATATACTTACTACCTTTTCATCGTTTTAAAAACACGTATACAATATAAACAAATCCACAAAGCAACCCTACCAAGTTCAAGTGTTTTCGTCTCTACTGGTTAGGGATGAGCCCCTCTCACTGCGTGCGGGTCCCACCCCTCCCCCGACCCGACCTGGACACTCACGAGTTGGCGTGGAGGAAATCCAGGTGCAGCCAGGCCCGGTGCAGCGTAGCGTACTTGTTTGCCATGTCCTCGCACACGGTCCGAGCGACTCACGACGGCCCACAGAGGAGCCCTACGCTCACGCCGCACCGACGCCCAACTCACGTCCACGCACGGAGCCTGCGCCCACGTCCACGCTCGGAGCCCCGCGCTCGGCCCGCACGCGCGCCCCCTGGCGGCCACAGCGCCCAGCTCGCCCTGTGCCGTGGACCCGGCTTCTACGCCCCTGGAGAATAACCCATCTGAGCTAGTGTCCTTGTCAGGAACTGAAGTTTCTGTAACCTGCCAGGTCCTCCTCTCGCTTCTTCCTTCAATCCCTGCTCAGCTGGAAAATGTGGCATTCAAACCTGTTGAGGACTGAGTTCATCCCCCACACACAAGGAGGCCAATCTGGATGGCAGGCCGGGACGGCCGTAAGGTACGTACATCCACTCACCGTCCTGTGTTTCTGGTTTGATCTTGATTTCTCCACTTGGAAGAAAATAAAAGGAAAAGAGGTGAGCCAGAGGGAGGACAAAAGGAAGGGCCGAAGACAACGCAACAGAACTTGGACTGGGTCGGAGAAGCCGACAGAATTTGGCTGTCTCCACCACAGCGGAAGTCCGCGCTTGGACGCATCGCTGACGTATTTTACCAGACTTGGAGCCCTTCGGTGGGCTGTCCTGCCTCAAAGACTAGAAATCCTGCGATGGTCCAAAAGATAAAAGAGTGCAATTAGAAGATGGAGTTGGGGGGCTGGGGACGGATGTCAGGAAAGGCCGTCTAGGCCAGCCGTCCAGCTCTGTTACTCTGCTCACAAAGCCCTGAATTCTGACTAACCTGAACCTAGGCTGAAACAGGATTTGTCAACAACGCTGTATCAAAGGTACTGACTGGGATCGGAAGTTAATGAACCTAGTTGACGTCTAAGTTTTCAAACCCTGGTTCGTTGTCCAGCAGTGAAGGCGAACCTTTTAGGAGGGCTGCTAACAGCCCGCTGTGGCACATGCGCCGCAGGTTCGCCACAACTGGCTAGGCGATTGCGCCTGCAAACTGAGACGGCACCGCACTGCCCAGAAGGCGCTGTGCATGGTAGTCTGGAAAAGAAACATGTATTGAACAGAGAACATGAACTAGATGCGTTCATGATTTCTGGGCATGATGCTGGTAGTAAAACTCTCAGAAAAATGCAAAAGAAAGTTAAATTTGGAGTAGTCATTCTGTTTTTTTTTTTTTTAATGGTACATTTTAGATGTACATAGTGATAACACTCATCATAGGGTATATTTGTACCTGTACATGATGTATTTGTTGCTTCTTTTTTCCCATTCCCCTCCCCTCACCCCCTCTTCCCTCCCTATTTACAAAAGCTTCGTTTTGAGTTTTTCCTTCCATTTCTTATTTCTCTTGTCCCTCTGTTCCTTTCTCCCTCCCCCTCCCTTGTTCCCTTTCCCATTTGGACATTTTCTTTCCTTTCCCAATATAATACATTTTAATCTTTATTTACACTTACATTTTCTCACACTAGAGAAACAATGAGGTATTTAAACATGTGTGTCTGATTTATTTCACTTAAGAATATGGTCTCAAGATGCATCCATTTACCTAGGAATATCTCAAGCTTATCATTCTTTATGGCAGAGTAGTACTCCATTGGTTAAAAAAACACACCTTCTTTATCCATTCTGCTGTTGATGGGCATTTGAGCTGTTTTCAAGATTTAGCTATTACAAACTGTGCTGCTATAAACATGGGTGTGCATGTATCACTGCGGAATGATGCTTTTTTCCTTTGGGAAGATACCAAGAAGGGGAATAGCTGGGTCAAATGGAATCTCTAGTCCTACTTCCCTGAGGAATCTCCACACTGATTTCCATAGTCATTCTGTTTTAAAAGAAAGGAATTTATCAGCTACTACATTTATAAGAATTAGGAGAGGCAGAGAAAATTTGAATGGCAACCCAAAGGAACACGATGCTGCACTTTAATTTGAAGACTAGAAGGGAACATAAACATTCCAACTAATTTTCCTGATTGCTTTTTTGTTTTAACAGTGTGGTGTTTTGGTAGCAAAATTCTCTTTACTAAGCAACTTAAACTGTCTTTCCATTTTCTTTCCTTCCACAGAACTTCAAAACGTGGTGTTTTATTTTTATTTTATGGGCAAGAAAAGCTTGACAGGGCTTTTCTGGATTTATTTTACAACCCCAATTTTCAGCTGCTATCTCAGAGCAATTTCCTTTAGGGCGGACACCAGAGCCACTAGCCTGTAATTAGCAAAGGCTGTAATATCTAATTTCTACCAGAGGGAGGGATGTGATGATTACAGAAGCGCTTGTAATAATCCGAGGGGAGCCTTCCTACCTCAAGCGGCCAGCCCCAAAGCCCCAAAGCCCCAGGCAGCAGTGCTTGGCCTAGAGGCACAGAAGGAAATCCACTGGGTCCTGTTTAAAAAGAGGCCTGAGTGTCATGCCACACAACCCCCCCTAAGCTGTTTCCCCTTCCCTGTTTCAGCTCTGCCTGGCCATGTGCCCATCACACATGCCACGTTTATTCCTCTTCAAGGTATGCTTCTGGGATGCTTTGCTTCACACATTTCCCTCAACTCTGCTTTCAGATTCATTTTACATTATTTCATGATAAAAACTATTGAAGTAGTAACAGAAGGAAAATTTAAATGGGAATCCCATTTGATCATCTTAACTTGGGTCCTCATTTTAAGGAGAGTCAATTTGGCATAAGAGACTCTTCAGCTCTTATTAACTAAACGTTTCAGATTTGCAATGCATGTGTTCTCATCACAAATAAAATCCCAGATCTTTCAAACTACCCTTACCCTTTCATTTAAAGGTAACTGTTGTATAAACTAACATTTCATCACTCTTGATAAACGTGTTTAAACTCAAGATAAACTTCATAGTCATGATAAATTGATGTTTTAACCTACCGACTAGCTACAATGGTACGCCATAGTCTAAGGATTATAATTAAAAAGTGACACTGGCATATTATAATAAATACAAAAAGCAAATCTACGAAATTAATACAGTTGAAAGAACTGATGACTGTCAACTGAGAATAGTAAATATCTCTGAAAGCAACATATATCCTTCTTGCTTGCTTGCTTGCATTCATACAAGACTGACTCTGGTTGGTATCTTATCTCTTCCAATCTGTGCTGCGTTAGATTATGGTAGCATATTCATTACATTAGTGCTCAGTTATCTATGTAACTAGCAATCTCTACACCCAAGTATGCAGCACCTCTGGAGACTGTGAGAAACTCTGAGGGCTAAGCTTGGTCAGAGAATACCAAAGGCATTAGATGATTCTGAAAACATGGTATTCATCTGGGGTCAGCTATTCCAATTCTCTCCTTGCCCCTGCAGAGCTCACACTTGCTTTCCTGGACTCTGGTAATGAGGGGCGACCACCCGGCCCTGAGACAGAAGTAGATGTGTGCTTGTGGTTTCTAGGAGGCTTTCGCTTTTCTAATAAAAGGCACCAGTGGAGCTGATTTTATCTTTCTTCTTTCTTGTATCTATCTTGAAAACAAATGTTTTACCTGGATTTCTTGAGTATCATCTGCATCGTGAAAGAAAAGTCAAAAGACTCACATGAAGCTCTCCCAAAACTTCCCGAGTTACTACACCAAAGCTAGTAATCACTTATTTCTAGATTTTTTGTTATGAAAAAAAATTTTTAATTAATCTTTGTGAAGTCATTATAGTTGGATTTTCTGTCTCTGTAGCCAAACTATTCCTGTTAGAGGCAAAGCATGTTTCCAGAGAGCACATAGAGACACACTTTTTTTCCATCACTAGGTATCCACAGAAAAGTATTTCTCGAACAGCGATGTTTAAGGCTTTCCTCGCCAGTCGTGGTAAACGTGTGTTGATGGAGTGGAAGATACTACAGACGGAGCAGTTGTCGGAACACAAAGACAGGGGAAGGCGCCAGACGTAGGTAAGCAAAATAAAACCACTAGAATCACTAGACTGAAACATACAAGAGACAGAGACCAACTGGCCAGGAAAGGAGAGTTTTAAAGGGATTTGTGCATCAGGTGAAGTTTATATCACTATGGTAATAATTTAAAATTGTTATTGGCTCACCTAGTGAATCAATCGTTTATTTGAGAAGAGCCAATTCTTTGGTACATCACAAGAATGTAAATGTAAAAACACCTCACTCCTGCTTTCAAAGAGGTTATACTTTAATAGAAGCAAACTGTATCAGGATTCAAGGTGGGAAACAGAAACGGGTCCTCGCGGCACAGAGAAATATAATGCGAGGCAACAGATATTTGCAAAACCTCAGACAGGACTAGAAGAGCCAAAATGAGGGGCCCGCCACAAGATGACTGAAATCAGGCTCACACCATGAAGCTGAAGACCAGTGCTCATGCGGCCACTGAAGTGTTCTCCAGTTCCCTAGGAGGGAGGCTTCCTGAGGCCGGCCATTGTCCCGAAACACTCCCATCCCGTGATCTGCACGCTGGCAGCAAAACGGCAAAAAAGCGAAAGAGAGGTAGAAAGAAAAGAAAGAAATGAAGGAAATGAAAAAGGAGGAGACATCCGATTTCTGGCTTCATAGAGAAGCTGATAGTGTTGGGGGAAACTTCTTCATGTCCAGAGCTTCAGCTGCTAAGATTTCTAAAAGCACTATCCAAAAGCTGTGGTTTTGCAAACTCTTGAAGAATAGAGGAAAAGTACATGAAGACTGACGGAGACAATATACCATTGCACCACACTGGAGGACTTTCAAGGTGTTACTTAGTGTTTATGGTCCTCTTAGAGAAGGCAGGATCCAAGGGGGGAGGCGGTTACGAAAGATTTCAAAGAAATGATGAAATTGGGGCGGTGCCTTGAAAAATGAGTTTATACTTGCCAGGTAAATGCCACAATGGACATTTCAGGTCAAGGTCGCACTTGAAAAAGGTGAAGTATGAAACTGTTGGGTCGAGGAAAATGGTCCTCTCAACTCTAGCGAAAGTAACTCGGTTTTGTAGTGGGCCTCTCTTTAGCTGTTCTGGGGCCCTGGGAGGTACTGTGGTTGTGTGCCAGGCACAAGTTCACCCACCGCTGCAGCTGGAGTATCTTTGCTAAGACTGGCGGAGTTTCCCAATAAAGACGGGATGGGAGTGGAATATACGTAACTTTTCCCAAGGACCCTTCTTGCTTTTGATCCTGCTTTTGCTATTTTGATTAGAGCCCTGCAAAACCAGTAGCTTAGCAAAGGGGAGTTGGCAACTTCAGTATTACTGCAGTCGGCTAGTCATCCACTACTCTGTAAGTAACCCCAAAATGACTTCTCCAGGTCACTCTTTGGGCAGCTGACCCCCTCTCAGTTCGAAGGTAGACATTCCTTTCACATCTCTCTGGGAAATTTGTGCAATACTAGGTATTCGGTAAGTAGCTAATTGATGTCTGGAGTGTGGGATGAAAAACGAGGTGGAAAAGAGGGTTGTGAATTTAGAGGGTTGTGAAATTAGATCATGGTAGACTCTGAATGGCAAGCTGAAAATAGCTGTTTCTACTTGGGATGGACAGAGAGTAATAAATACATGGGGAGGGGGCATACAAGTTTGAGTGGCTTAATTTGGGGCATACAAGTTTGAGTGGCTTAATTTAGTTCTTCTTGGGTCTGAGAAAAGCAGAAAATAAAGGTGGAGCAAAAATCACTCCACATTTTCAAGTTTTAAATCCTGGGTAGATAGTGCTATTGTTGATAGTACTTGGCAAGTCACACCAAAATAAATAGATAGATAAATAAATAAAATATTATCAGGTTGAGAGGTAGAAGAAAATGAGTTCATTTTGAGAACAGTAGGATTTAGTGTTAAACAGCACATCCAAGTAGAGGAAAATTGTCATCGTGGTTAAAATAAATATATGGCTTTCCTATCTTCAATGGAAGTAACAAACAACATGTCATTTTTAAATGAAATATGATTTTGTGTTATGGAAAATATTAATGAGGTTCTTGAGCCTTGTATGCTTCTGAAGTCAGAAGCTATGAAGCTCACGGAAATGGAAGAAGCCAATCAAAGCTACCAGGAGAGTCACACGAATGAGTAAGGAAATGTGAATTTTGTGGATATAAGTTAACGGTTTTTAAGACTGGACAAAAAAAGATGTAAAAAAAAATTTCTGCACAGAACTCACATTTAGATACTAAAGCCTGATTCTGAATTGAGGCTGTATGTCAACTCCTGTGGCTTTCAAAAACTATGCACCATCCTCTATCTGAAAAGAAAATGATGTGTCCAAATCCTGCTCAAACTTGCTTTATCGTCTTTCAGCAAAACTCTTATGAAGACCGTTGCAAATAGTCAACTTCGGAGTACTATTAGAATGCAAAATGATAAAACAAGACACATTGAACACTATAATAAAAGCCTTTGTAAAAGTTCAAAGGTGGGAAAAAATCTCACACATGTAAGAAAGACTCGTACCTTGGCCTTTGAGTTCAGCACTTAGCAACATGCAGTGAATCACTGGTAATTCCACGGGAAAGGTAAGCACATTTTTTCCTGCTGTGGTAAAAAGAGCTATCTCTTAAAATTTCTTTTTGAACTCAAATTGCAGACCTTTGAAATGAACCAAATTGTCCTGTGAGATTTTCAGCCTGGGGACCTTACTTACCTATAATTTTATTATCCTCCCCTCATACCATACCACTACAGTATCCAGAAAAATCCCTGGTAGAATTTGGATGTTTAAATGTTGTTTCTAATTTAAAATCGCTCACTGCCTGATTGTTTTACTATTGTCATATCTCTCACACATTAAATTGCCAGCTGCCCATCACTTGAGATAATCTCAGAAAATGTTATAATAAGAGAATTTTAGAGCAGACACAGTATTTATGTATAATCAAGCTTTGCAATACTTTTAGAATAGCTTTTTCTTTGTTTTATTATGCTGTTGAATTTTACTTACCTTTGTTTCATCTGAATTATCACAATATGACAATAAAGTCATAGAAAATTACAATAAAGTAATGAAAAAATCCTACACGTAAAAGAAAAGATGCGGCCTTTATATGAGGGATCCTCTACCTTCAGCCCAACACTCTATCATCTTTTCATTTGTAGCCTGAAATTTCTCCAATGAGGCAGAAAGCCTTTCATTTCACCGCTGCGAGAAATAACAGGGTGTGACTGCTGTGTGTGGACTGGACAGGGCAGTCACCTGTTTCAAAGTTCCACATACCACGTTCGTGTTACCGTGCTCTTCTGACTCAGAGGTGTTGGCTGGGGATTCCCAGCTTGGATGAGTCTGGGACCCTGTCCAGAGTGGGGTGGGATTTGCTTTTAGGGCTTAGCTTGGTGTTTTAGTTAATAATGGAATATCTTTCTGAGACTTCTGACTCATAACATGAAAGACAATTGGAAAACACAGAAACAATAAAAATGTCAACAGGCCTTCAGGTGAAGAGTACGTGGAAGGATTGGGGGTCCACAGCATTTCTCAGCTTCCCCCATCTGTAAGTTTTTACCTCAGTTCATTCAATCAGAATGCAAGATAGGGAGGTTATGAGGATTGAGCATCGCTCTCTGTAAGAAGTTTCTCCCAATCTCTCTTCCAGGGCAATTTCTATCTCTAATCTCCTACTTACTGCCCCACTCCCTCACTTCTCGAAGCAGCTCTCTCTGCCCTCTGATCACTTGCCACTGAACTGGCAGATCGACTTGTTCCAGCCAGAGCTAAGCACCCCTTGTCTGGGGGCCATCATCATGGGACACGCTCACCGTGCCCAGTGATAAGTGAAGCAAGTATCACCACTGCAAAAAATGACATTTCCTTTCTTTTCCATACAATCATTAGAGATTAAAAAAAAAAAAAGCTCCTTAAGTAACAGAGGCAATGATGAATTACTATTATTATTAACTTACCACTGGCAGGATTTTCCCCCAGAAAATGCATGCCATGATAGGGCAAGAAGTTCAAGGCAGGGGGCTCATTGGTTTGGATTTATTAAATTTTGCCCCACATTGTTTTATCAATTTAGGAGTCCAAAACTTTCTTCAACATGCTAGGTACAACAGTATATAGTTTATCATCTAACTACTGTGTCTTCTGTCTTTCATCTTTTTCTGGTGCACAAACATACCCCAGCCTCCGCTTTGTGCCTGTATCTCCATCAGCTCATGTGATATCCTTATTCAGTTAGATGGAGTCTGAATGCTGCTTTTTTCCTTTTAGGTTTGTGATTTCCTTTTTCTTATCCTTTCCAAGATCACCCCTCCATACTTGTCTATCCAAAGCTCTCTTGTCTATAGCGTCATAATCCACATCTGAAGTAAGCAAAGGATTATTAATCCTGAGTAGAAAATTCTGTGGTAACTGCTGAGAATATGGTGACCTCCTTACATGAAGGGCACTGCAGCATCAAAAGGACCTGGGGCTGTGTACCCATTATACAGCTATTAGAAGTTAAACCTCTAAAAATTCCTCCTGGAAACCCTCTGAATAGGGATATTCATAATTTTAAGAGTCTTAGAAAATGCAATAAACCTAATTTTCTAGTTCCAAAAGATAGTATTCTCAGGTTTGTTTGAGAAATATATTACAATTGAAAACAAAAAAGGATGATAAAAATGCATTTGGTGCTTATTATGTGACCAGGAATGAACCAAATAACCTGGTTTGGGGGCTCATGAGAAAGTTGTAAATTCTGAGCAGCCTCCTAAAACTGAAACCATCATTTACCAAGTTTTCCCACCCCACTACTGAACATTTGTACATGCACCGACATATCTTCTTTCCACAAAAAGAAAATTATTAACCCATTGGCCAACTTCAGTGAGAATGAGAACTAACATTAGCTTTAATGTGTTAACAGTGAGAGGAGAGAAGATGTGTTAACAGGAGAGAAGCCAAGAAGGAGCCAGGGAGAAAGGCCTCAAAGCAAACCAAGCCAACCAACACCTTGACCTTGGAGCCTAGAACTGAGAGACAGGTTTCTGTCATTAAGCCAGCCAGCCTGTGGTCCTTCATTACCGTGACCCTAGCCAACTATTAACTATCCAACAACCACCAACAGGAAGCGGTTTCTGCCATTCTCAGTCAGCTACCATGCATCCCTAGTGCTCTCCTTTCACACTCATGCCTTCCTGCCCAGGATGCAGAACATTAGTTTACTCCCCACATACCCCTGCCCACCATGGCACTGAATTCTCATATACCTTCTCCCATATCCCTTTCCTATATCTTAGGTCTCTCAACTTTTCCCTAAAGACCCAGAAATTCCAAGCAATAATTTAAATCATTTAAAGCTAAGCCCTTTCTTGGAGAGTCCAGTTGTTTTCTTTAAATGTACAAAGCTGAACTATATATACTTACATTTTGAGGCTGGACTCAGAGGCACACTGGTGAGGGCCTACCTATAGCTTGACACAGAAAGAGTATCATAAAATGACAGAAGAGCCTTTATTTCAGACCTGTACTAGATTATCAAGTTTATCGTCTGAGATACTAGAGCCACAGGAACAGATTGCCTCCCTGTGGAACTAGTACTGACGCCTGCAGAGCTCCCAGCAGAGGAAATCTGGTCCCATTCACTTCTGCAGTGCATCTCCGGAAGCGCTTTCTTTGCTTTTAGTTTAGTGAAGCATGGACATCTTAGCAAATGACAGACTGTGTTTTGATAGTGAGCCATTTGGGCCGGGCCCCTTGATAGTTCCGTACTCTGTAAACTAACTAGCACATCACTAGTGCTCAGTAAATGTCACATATTGTCAATTATCAATTATTCAGTGCATAATGAGGAAAATGCCTTGACAGACATTACCGCAAAGCTTAATCAAGAAGCCGTGTGATTCTAACATCGTCTCATAAAGCAGATCGGCATGTTCACTTAAGCTGCTAGACTGTATGCATTTGTACTTATGACACATCTTTAAATTACTCCACTTTGTTTATAGTGACAACCAACAGAAATCACTAAAATTATTGAACTTCAGTAAAATTTAAAAGTACAGAATTTTAAAAGTACAGTAAGTCCCTGACTTCTGTTCCTGGAGAACATTTGTAAATTGGATTTGTTAGTTAAGTCCAACAAAGTGAGTCTTAAACACCTGTGACACAAATAAACGATGTATATTGCTTTGCACTTCCTAGCAGTCCCCTCCACGTCACCACGGCTTTTTCTCTTGCTTCTCAAAATCCTGGGCTCTGATCGAGCCCTGCAATAGTGTACAGTGAGCACACAGCAACACGACTGTGTTGATGTCTGGCAGCCACGTGAGCTACTTCCATGATTTGTTCACATCTACAAATATTCATAATGCGAGATCCGTTCATACCTGTGAAAGCTTGCAGCTTGGATGTTTGTAAGCCGGGACTTACTGCACACAAGAACACTGTTCACAAATTTGCTGTAAAGGTCCCAAATGTAGCCAGACTGATGTACCGGGTCCATTAAACTCCCTGGTCTTTGCCTTATGCTTTCCTTTCATGGAGTTTTCTTCCTCCCTCAGCTCAATTTGTCCCCCGGGAAAATCAACTCGCCTCACTGGGAAACCTTCCTGAAATTATTTTCTCTGACACTAGAAACAATTTTATTACTTCTTTGTAACTCTAGGACTTGGAACAATGATGTGCTCTGAAAAAATAGGCTTTGAAAAGTATAACACTTAAGTCTCCATATAATGGGGAACCTGCCTCTTCCTGAAATCAGATAGGACCAGTTCAATCTTGCACAGACCCTGAGCCAACTACATGTACTAGAAGGGTCGCCTGTGGTCCAAGTTTTTGAATTACACCTCCAAAGTACATTAACCCTGAGGCATCTCAGGCTGTGGCAAACTTTCAAATCCGCAGCATTTGCAGTAAAAATGAATATAAGAGCAGAATACATTTCTCCGAGATGTTAGCTGATTCTTCAAGCTAATCCCACTGTTAACATACCGTGGGTGCGCACTCCCCTGTCCTGGCAACAGCAGGAAGAGTCACAAGGGACATGATGGTAAGAGGGAGCAGTGAACCTGAGTGGAGGGGAAACACCAAAGGGAGACTATATCAGATATTTGTCCACCGAAAGTCTTCATTTTGTTCACAAACTGAAAGAAAAATTAAAACCAATGATCTATCTTCTGAGAAAAAAAAAATCATAGTAAATCACAGGCAGTTTGTGCCTCACGCCAATAGCATCTGCATCTGACATCTTGTGCCTCTTTAAAGAACCGCTTTCTGCTTTCTGGAGCTAGCTGAAGACTTTGCAGGTACTGTCATTCCTTCTTAGGATGCCGTCACTGTGCCATCGTCTGCCAAAATGTCAGCCAGCAACTCCAGGTGTAGTAGGATATTCCCTCAGTTGTAGGATACTCAGAATATAAATTATAGCAAGAAAAAAAATATTTTCATGCAGCTCTGAGACTCTTAAATAACTTCATGGAAACGGGTACTATAGCCAGCTCGTTTTCCAGAGTTTAAATGCAGTGGGAAGTTCAACACAACATTTAATAAGAATTAATACCTTCTCCTCCCGCCACACTCTGACCTTCCACCTTTTACTGACGCTGACGTCACTGGGCCACGCAGGCCGCGCCAGCCCTCCGCTGCTGCCTGTTATCGGAATTTCGGAAATGAGCCGAGCACACCGTGAAACTGTGCAGTTTACTGAGTGCGCCTGCCTGGTGGCACGACTCAGAGTAAAAACTACTTTAGGCTTGCTCCTTGGAAAAATAAACTTTATTTTTTTTCCTTCTGAAAAACATCTTTTTAATAATATCGGATGTGATTCCACATACTTCTCTTCTACATTTTCTCTCATTGATATGGAAGAGACTATGGGCGCATACCGATGTCTATCATATCATATTAAAGTAATGATTTCCAGGCATAAAACATCAAAGTTGTAAACGGACTCCATTAATGAGCTTCATTAATTCATGCCACTTGATCTTTCTGTTTTTCGAAGATAGACGATCCAATTTCATTTCAAAGAG
This sequence comes from Hystrix cristata, assembly GCA_004026905.1. NCBI lineage: Eukaryota > Metazoa > Chordata > Mammalia > Rodentia > Hystricidae > Hystrix > Hystrix cristata. The sequence continues at coordinate 55,348 of PVJO010007143.1, read as the reverse complement.
CATTTCTATTTCTTTATAATTAAGACTGACGATGTTCATGGGTTCCAACCTCCTTGTTTCATAGAGCATAAGAAGAGACATGCTCTGGGAAAATCATCTCAAACCAACACTTTGGCATACAAACAAAACTGCTATATTATGCGGGATTTCTTCAGTCAGTTGGGTAAACTGGTAAAAAGAGTGCAGGAAAACAGTGACTCAATTTAACAAAATTAAAAGTGTGATTTTATTTTGTAGCTGTTGATTGGATTAAATTCCGTAATGTTTACTGAGGGCTGTTATGTAGCAGGCATTGTGCTGGGCACCAAGGGCACAGGTACAGGAGTAAGGTGCAATGCCAGCCTCAGTACTGAAATGTGCATGTGTAACCGTGGTGCAGGGAAACATGGCGTAGCTACTACACAGATGCAGGTGCAAGAGCGGCCAGATCTGATCTGGAATATCGAGGAAGGTTTCATTCTCTAGGAAGGGCAGCATTTTCTGGCCCAGGAACATTCCTGTATTTTATATCTCTATCTCCCCTATGAAACTGAGCTGCTGGGCCACACTTACCTGTGAACCCAAGCAAGGCCATACTAGCCTAATTTATCTCATTGCACCAGCCCATGTCCCTGCACAGAAAGGGGCCCTCTAATTCTTCAACAAGCCTCATCCTACAATTTCTGAACACTCCTTGGACAAGTTACGGAAGCTCTCTGAGCCTACGTTTACTCATCTGTAAAATAATGACAATACTGTTTCTGTATACTTGCCATGAGGTTACATGAGATAGTGTATGTAAAGTTTATTTTAAAAATCTGTTGTTTTATAGTTACATATAAATCCTATCCAAAGTAGTAGAATAAAGATCCATCTTAATGAAAGAAGGCAGAAGAGACAGGAAACAAGCCCTGCCCCATCACTCCTCCACACAAGCCTCGCTTTAAGTCTAAAAGTTAAGAATGCTCAATGTTGAGTAGAGGATGATAATCTTTTCTTTTGGTTCTGTGATCTTAAAGCTCAAAAATAAAGTGTTTTCTCTTGATTTCCTTGAGATTTTTCTATTCTGTTGCACAACTTCAAATTTATACCTTTCCAACAAAGCAAAAAAACAAAGGGGACTTGCAGAATTATGACACTGACTGTTGTGCATCAATATGTGGCAAAGAGGGACATGTGAGGCACACTTCCAAGATTCCCCTGGATTTCCTTTCAGGTATCTTTCTGCCCACGCCATTCGTCCATCAGAAAATGTAGGCATAACCTCCCCAGCTAGTTAGATCCAAGTTTCTAAAACCCCTCTTCAACTTACTGATAGGCATCAAGAAAGTTGTTTTCTACCACTTTTATATCTCTCTTGGAAACAAGTTTCATAATGCAATTAAATATGCCTTGTTTTTAATGAAACTGGTTGAGATCTGTAGATTTGTACACACTTGTGAGAAGTAATACAGAGAGCCCATGTTTCCTTTATCAAGCCTCCCCCAATGGTAATATCTTGCAAAACTGTAGTACAATACCATAATAAAGATGTTAACTTTGATCGATAGAACGTCAGTCTCACTTAGATTTCCCCAGTTCTACAGGTACTTATTTTTGTGTGTGAGCGAGGTATGAGTGTTTAGTTCTATGTAATTTGATCACGTTGATATTCACATATCTACCACCAGAGTCCAGATACAGAACATTTTCATCATCATAAAGATCCCGCATATTTCCTTTTTGTAAACCTCACCCATCCACCTTCTCCCCTCACCCTTAAACTCTAGCAACCATTAATCTATTCTTCTTTTCTACAGTTTTGTCATTTTCAAGAAGGTCACATATATTTTGAGGTAGATGGATGCATCTTGAGACCATACTCTTAAGGGAAATAAATCGGACATACATGTTTAAATACTGCATTGTTTCTCTGGTGTGAGAAACTGAAAGTGAAAGAAACACTAAAATGTGTTAGACTGGGAAAGGGAAGAAAGTGTTCAAATGGAAAAGGGAACAAGAGGGGGGAGGAGGAAAGGAACAGAGGGACAAGAGAAATAAGAAATGGAAGGAAAAAATGGAAACGAAACTTTTGTAAATAAACAGGGAGGGTGAAGGGAGGGGAGGAGAATGGGAAAAAGAGAAGCAAAAAGATATGTCATGTACAGGTACAAATTCCCTATGGTAAATGTCATCACTATATACATATAAAGTGTATCATTGAAATAAAATTTTTAAAAAAAGAAGGTTATATAAATGGAATCCCATAACTATCTGGGATTGGCATCTTTTACACATCATTCAGTCCCTTGATACTCATCCAAGTAATAGTACACATAAATAATAATCATTATTTTATTGCTGATAGTAATCTGTACCACAGATGTACCACAATTTGACATTGAATGTTGAATAACACCTGGTTTATTTCCAGTTTTGCCCGTTATTAATAAGATGTTGTGAATATTCATGTACGGGCTTTCCTGTGAACATAAGTTCGTATTTATCTGAGATAAATGCCCAGTAGTGCAATTACTGGGGTGGAGAGAAATTGCATGTTAAGATTTTTACGAAACTACTCTCTAAAGTGTCTATATACTATTTTAGATTTCCGCTAGCAATACATGGATGATCTAGTTTTCCATTGTTTTTAATATTACATTAGTCTCTGTAGATGGTAAAATTAGTAAATAAATAAATGGCTTATATAAGAGCAGCTTGTAAAACGACACCTGAAAAAGTCCAAAGGGTAAGAAGGCAGTAGATATTTAAAAAGCCACCTTAAGTACCAGCCTTTCTCTGACCCGTTTTAGTTCACAAGGCTTCCAGGTATACTGCAAATATTTCATAGTCCTAAAAAATACCTGATATACCCTTTTCATCTGAGCTAAGTTAAAAATAAATAAATCTTTTCTTTCCAAAGCAGGATCATGGGCTATAAAGTACTTCAGACAGTCCTGTGTTCAACACTGCTTATCGGTAAGAGCCTCTTCCTTTTTTATTTATCATATCTTTTACGACTATCAGGTTTAACTTTTTAAAGAAATGAACATGTTTTATCCATAGATGTATTCTGAAGCATTGAGAGAACTAAGCGATTGTGCCATGCTGTGATTTTGAATAGGTTAATTTTGTGTGTGATCATTTTATCACTGATTATGTACTAACATATTAACATGATACTCTTGTTAAGAAGTCTATTTAATTGCTGTCTCCAAAGAAGGGCTCAGTGTCCTTGAACAAAGAAAAATTTTAAATGTCTTTTAGAAACTGTAATACTCACATCATACCATTATAAAGGGACCTTAAAGCACTTCGGGAGCATGAATCCATTAACCTTCTCCAAGCACAGCTCCGGGATCCGTTTAAAGACAGATCAGAGAAGGCATCGGAGGCCAGGTGAATCACTGCCAAATGCCCCAGTCATTCTGTGGCTTGTATCAGAATTGGACTGAAAGATCATTTGCTTTCTTTGTTAAAAAAAAAAAAAACTGAAAATGCTTGCGAAAGTATGGATTATCTGATAAATGATCTGATAAATCAGAATAAATTTCTATGTCTATGATAATCTTGAGACCAACATGTTTTGAAGCTCACCCCATAGGCAGAAATAGATATATGTGTATTTGCTTGTGTGTGAGTGTGTTTGTGTGTGTGTGTAATTAACCATTAATTCCTATGCACAGAAATGATTTTATTTTTTTCTTATGTTTTAATGAAGTAATTGTTTCGTATGAATTTGTGCCTGGAAGAAGATAGAAGGGTGGGTGGAGGGGATACAGTGGATTCTGGAATTTTTTATAATTGTATAGGTACATGTTTGCAGCACATGATGATTACCTTTCTCATGGGGAGTTAGTACATGTTCCTAACGGATCATAATTATATTTTTTAATCCCCTCTCATTAGTCAGTCTGCTTTCCTTTTGCAAAACACGTACCTCTAATCTATCTTTTATTCTGTGCTTTTTTTATATTTTTGGGTTTCTCATATAAGAAAAGCCACCCAGTATTTAAGCTTCTTTATCTGATTTATTGCACTTAATATTATGGTCTCAGGGTGCATCCGTTTTCCTACAAATTTATCCTCATTTGTGACAGAGTAGGCTCCTTTATATATAAATGTCACTTTTTTTGTCTATTCATCTATTCATGGACATAGAGGTCACTGCCAAGATTTAGTTATTATGAGTTGTGCTGCTATAAGCACGGGGAGAGTATGTACATATCACTGTAATATGATGTCTCTAACTCTTTCAGGAAGATATATGGAGGGAAACAGGTAGATCAAATGGAATTTCTAGTTGTAGTTTTTTGAGGGATCTCCATACTGATTTCCATAATGGTTGTACTAGTTCACAATCTCACTAACAACACAGAAGGATTCCTTTATCCAGATGCCTGGCCAACATTGTTTATTAGTTGATTTCTTGATGACAGCTGTTTTTCTGGATAAGGTGGAAACTCAGTGTTGTTTTAATTTGTGTTATCCCATGGACAGAGATGGTGAACATTTTTTCATGTATTTTTGGTCATTTGTATTTCTTCTTCTGAGAAGTGTCTGTTCATTTCAGCTTCCCATTTTGTGATTTGATCTTTCATTTCAGGGGTCTAATTTTGGGATACTTTATATAATCTAGACGTTGATCCTCTGTCTGAGGAATAGCTGGCAATTTTTCCCATTCTGTAGTTGTTTCTTCACTCTGTTGGTTGCTCCTTTGCCATGCAGAAAATTTAAATTTAATATTATCCCCTCTGTTGATTCTGGGTATTATTTCTTGTACAATTGGTGTTCTATTCAGAAAGTCCTTGCCTATGCCTATGTCTTCAAGAGTTTTATTTATCTTCCAGCAGATTGTGTCTGTTTTAATATTTAGATCTTTGAACCATTTTTAGTTTAGTACATGGTGAGAGGTGCAGTTGTAGATTCAATCTTCTGCATGTGGATAGTCAGTTTTCTCAGGGCAATTTATTTATTAAAGAGGCTATTTTTCCTCCAGCATATGTCATTGGTCCTTTTGTCAAACATCAGATAGTTGACCATGCTCGAAGTCGCTTCTGCATCATCCATTCTATTCCAGTGATCCAAATGACTTTTCTTTTTAACCAATAACATGCTGTTTTCATCACTGTAGCTGTGTAGTATACCTTAAAGTCAGGGGTTACGGTGCCTCCGGCCTTGCTCTTGTTGCCAGGATTGATTATGTTGCTGGGTCTCTTCTCCTTCCCTATGAATTGTAGGATTGTTTTCTCTAGTTCTCTGAGGAGTGTCATTGGTATTTTGATTGGGCTTACATCAAATCTCTTTATCAGCTTTGGAAGTATGGCCATTTTCATAATGTTAGTTCTGCCTGTTCAGGAACAGTGGATATCTTTCCGTTTTCTGATGTCCTCTTCGATCTCCTGTTTCAGAGTACTGTAGTTTTCATTATAGAGGTCTTTCATGTCCCAGGATGAGTCTAAGTATTTAATTTTCCTCAATGCTATTGTGAAAGGTATTGTTTTCCTAGTTTCTTCCACCATAAATTCATTGTTGACGTAGAGGAATGGTGCAGATTTTTGTATGTTGACTTTGAATCTTGCTCTGCGATTGAATTTTGTTAGTAATTCTAGGAATCCTTTGGTGGAATCGTTTGGATCTTCTGTGTAGAGGATCTTGACTTCTGCAAATAATGATAATTTAACTTCTTCCTTTCCAATACATGTCCCTTTATTTCTTTCTCTTTCCTGGTTGCTCTGGCGAATGTTTCACAAACTATAATGACCAGTAGTGGAAATAGCAGACATCCTGGTCTTGTTCCTGACTTTAGATGGAAAGCTTACAGCCTCTCCCTTTTTAATATGATGTTGGCCATTTGTTTGCCATAAATGGCTTTTACCAGATTGAGATAAGGTCCTTCTATATCTATTTTCTTCAAAGTTTTTATCATGGGTGTTGGATTTTGCCAAAGACTTTTTCTGTGTCAGTTGAGATGACCGTGTGATTTTTGTCCTTGTTCCTCGTTGTGCAATATATTTATCAACTTGCATGTGTTGAAACATCCTTGAATCTCTGGTGTGAATCCTACTTGGTCCTGACAGGTGATCTTTTTAATGATTTGTTACATCTTGTTTGCCAGTATCTTGTTAAGAATTTTTGTGTCAATAGTTCTCTTTTTGGTTGGGTCTCTTTCTGGTTTGGGAATCAGGATAATCTTAGCTTCCAGGAATGACTTTCATAGTATTCCTTTCAATTTCATTAACAAGTTTGAGGAATGTTTTCATTACATTGTCCCTAAAGATCTTGTAGAATTCATGAGTGAATCTTTTGGGACCTGGACTTCTCTCACTTGGTAGTTTTTAATACTTCTTCACTATCATTGCTTGAAAATGGATTATCAGGATTTTTATGTCTTCTTGGCTCAGGGCTGGTAGTTCACATGTATCTTGAAATCTATTCATTTCTTCTGAATTTGCCATTTTATTAGAATACAGGTTCTCAAAGTCAAAAATGATAGCAGGCCCCTCACTTGAGTGATTAAATATATGAACACCATTCCCAAGTTATCTCATCGATTTTTTTCAAAATAATAACTTACATACATTGAAACCAATTCTCTGGTCAGGGAATTAGATATTCAAGTGCCATAACTGGATTATGTATGTCTATCTCCCTGGAGCATTTAGGTTAGGCATAGCCTTCTGCTGTAATAAAACCTTATAAGGATTAATTCTAAGGTTTCAGGTTCCCCTTAGATATCAGGGGTATGTCATGTATTATCTTAGGTCAACTCTCATGATCCCAGAATCAGGCCATGGCTTCAGCTTAACCAAAAAGTAACTCAGGGCTTAGAAAAGTGATATGACCAACGTACGTCGCTATTCAATGGTAGATGCTGCATTCACATCCACATTCTACACCTCCTTTGTGAGCAAAACTCTTCTTTCACCACACAGTCTGCTCCTTCTGGCACTACAATGCCAGAGGCAAGGTAGGCATCAGAGCACAGGAAAGATCTCCTCCTGAAAGAGAAGTAGACCCATGTAATATTAACATGCACTAATAAAATATAATAAAAATAGAAATAAAAGTACAGCCAGTAGCATAGGCATTGTCTCCCCCAAGAGAGGAAGAGGGGTTTGGGAGCTGGGTGAGCTTATCTAAGAAAATGGTGCTACATGGGGCCAGCCAAGGACTTTGGGTGACAGTCCCTAGTTGTACAGATGGCAAAGGGCAGTGCTAAACTCAGTATGTTCTACCCAGTGAGACATCAGCAAAAAACCAAACATAAGGAGAAAACACAGAAGATAAATGTATGTGGAAAGTATTGCGCTAAGTAAACCAATTCTTAAACATTAAGAATTTAGTAGTTTTGATTGTGACTTGTGTATATTTTCAAAAATATCTTTCTTTGCCATTCTACTAAAGTAAAAATATGGATTTCTTTTCCCTTGTCAGTCATGTCCTTCTGATTTGATTTGGCTGTTGGAGTTGACCCACACATAAAATGATTTGGGGGTCACACCCATATTGTTGACCTAAAATCAAATCTATTCATAAAGTACAAGCATGATTTCTGATTTATAGGGGAGGAGAAACATAAACTGCCTTTAGTCTGTTTTTTTCTCATAGTTCCAATACTTGCTTTTGACTCCTCAGTTACCAATTTTTCTTAAAGGATATTTTGTTTTCTTTTATGACAAGGGCTTTGAAGTTCACGTTTTCTTCTCCATGACTCTGTCAGTGCCTTCAGCCCCTCTTTGCTTCCTTCTTAGCCATTGGAGTGGCCCTTTCCAGTCACTCCTGAGGCCTTGGAGAGTTTGTACTCCCTGATACAATTTTATTTGATATGATTTTGTTCTTAATTTTACCGACTCGCTCCAATTTAAGACTGATCGATGCTCATGAGAAAGTGCATAGTACAAGAAACTGAGAAATAACTTGGCTGGAGAAAAACGTCCTTGCTTATGACTAGATTTGTTAGACATTTCAACTGTAGATACACTATTTTTCTACCCATATGGGATTATTTGTTGCAGTACTGGAGTGGGTATCCATCAGCATACATGGCTGTGGTCCAGAAACAGAAACGTTGTCTTCCACGAGTTATAAATTTCTTTCTCCACAGAATTAAAAACTAATAATATCTCTGCCACCTCCAAAAAAATATATCCAAAGAAATCTCATGGTAGTGCGTGAGAGCATGGGTGTTATTGGATGGGCTCTGATAGCAAATTAAAATTTTAAGTTAAACTCAAGGATACTAGCTACTTTTCAAAATACTCAACATTATCAACAATTCTAAGGTCAATAAGAAGAAACTTCTGAGTTAAATTTCAGTTACAAAAGTATCCTACTAATGGACACTTAAAGTGATCCAGATTGGAGAGCTTGTTCTGGAGTTTCAGGTCCCTTTTCTGTTTTTCTTCTTTGGAAAACAGAGTTCCCTTCTGTCTACCCTCATTGCCTTTTTACTGTCCCCTCTGCCCAGTTCCTACTTCCAGAGATCCCCAAGCTTTTTGGTACCAGGGACCAGTTTCATGGAAGATATTTTTGCCATGGACAGGTTGGGGGGAGGGTTCAGGATGATTCAAGTGCATTACATTTGGTGTGCACTTTTGATTATTATTACATTTTAATACATACTGAAATAATTACACAATTCATTATAATACAGAATCAGTGAGATCCCTGAGCTTGTTTTCCTGGAACTAGATGTTCCCATCTGGAGGTGATGGGAGACAGTGACACTTGAAGTGTGTTGCTTATGTCATGTATTCCATAATTTTGTTGTTGTTGTTGTTGTTGCTGCTGCTGCTGTCACTGCAGAAAGCTCTCCTTCATACAGAGATGTTGGAAATGGAAGCAGGCTTTTCAGTGCTTTTAGGATAGTCTCGGGGTATTCCATCTTGACTTTAATCCAAAACACATGGAAATTTGAAGTTGTCTCGGGCACACTTTTACAGCTGCTGTCATCTGTGATCTCAAGCAGCCGATCCTCTTCTGAGACAGAGATAGTCTGGCTTGTTCCCAAGTGGGTCACGGATCCATTCCTTCCCAGTCTGGGCTCTTCTGCAGTTGGGAAGTACTGTTCAAACTCTTTTGAAAGCTGAAATAAGTGATCATGTGCCAATTGGCTCACAATCTTTCAAAATCTCTATTAATGTTTGAAATGTGTCAAAAATTCCAGTGTTTACTTGTCACCTCCCATAATTCCAGTTTGCTTTTGAAAGCAGTCACTTTATCCAGTGACTTGAACCCAGTTGTCAGACTGAGTTTATTAAGCAGGTTGAATAAATCACACAAATAAGTGAGTTTTGCAGCCCATTCTGGATCGCCGAAATGGAAGGTCAGTGGTGACTATTTTTCTAAAAGAGATCTCTGCAGCGACTCTCATTACTCAAAAACTCGGGCCAGTAATCTACCTTTAGAAAGCCGTCTCACTTCTGTGTAAAAGAGATGATATATATGCTCTTGTCCATCTTCTCACAGAGATGTATGAAAAGATGTGAGTTAAGGACGTGTACATTAACATGGTCGATGAGTTTAGTCACATCTTGCAAAATGTTAAGCTCAGGTGATGTTTTTTGACTATCTACCACTTCTCTATGAATGACACATTGTGTAGATTTGCATTCAAAAGCAATCTGAGTAGTAAAACCAGAAAGCCGTCCAGTTATGGTGGACATTCTATCCATGTATATACCAACACAAAATGACCAATTCAGTTCTCCTGATATGTAATCATTCAAAGAATTGAATAGTTCTGCAGCTGTGGTGTTGGTTGGCAACAAATCACATGTAACACATCTTCCTCTTGAAAAATATATTACACAAAAACAAGTATTGTTGCCTTTTTTGTCAACATCAGCAGATTTGTCAACCTGGATTGCATACCATGGTAACTCATTAAACTTCTCTAATAGTTGTGCCTCAATATCCTCTGCTTTTCATCAATAATCCAGTTATGGTGCTAGCCAAAAGGGGAACATATGCCTCTACTCAAACTATAGCCCCTCTTAAAAGTTTATGACGAATGAGCTTAGTAGCAGACAGGATCAATTCTTCACTGATAGTAAAGGGCTTCTTAGCTGCTTTAGCAATGAAATTAGCCACTAAAAATGTTTCTCGTAATGTAGAAACATTTGATGAAGCGGCAGCCTTCAGTAATTGCTTCTGTTCTTTTTATCCATGTTTTTTTCCATTGTCTTTTAATTCAGGGTCCTTGTTCTCCATGTGGTGAAGTAGCTTTGAATGTTTCATGGCTTCTTTGGATAGCCTGTCACCACAAATTATACAAAGCAAGCTTGGAGAATGTGAGTCACAAGTTGCAATGAACCCATCATTCAAGAATTCTTGGTATTTTCTCTAAATGCAGTTTTCTTTTTGTTGGCAGTCTTAGAGTCTTCTGCTGTCTCATCATTCGATCTTTTCCCCTTTTCAAAGAAGCTCTTCAGTGATGTTTGTTTTTTTACTCATTTTGGACAGGGTTGACTTATGGGCTTACCAAAACTGTCTGAAATGCACACAGTGCAGTGTGGGCAAGAGACAGGAATACAAGCAGGAAAAGAAAATAATATGTGGGCCACATGTGGACTAAAGTGTCAGATTCTGACTTATAGTCTTCCACCAGATGCGGCTGTGCTATTGAAGTACATCAACTCATTTGCCACTGTAAAGCCTGACACTAGATGCAGCTTACTTGTCATTTGCCGCTCACTGATAGGGTTTTGACATAAATATCCAAGACATTGACTTATGGTCTTTGTGTGGTCGAACTCTCTGCTAATGTTAATCTGTATTTGCAGCTACTCCCCAGCACTAGCATCACCACTCCAGCTCCACTTCAGGTCACTGGGCATTAGATGCGCATAAGAAGCACGCAGCCTAGAGTCCTCACATGCACAGTTCACAGTGGGGTTCATTCTTCTGTGAGAATCTAAAGGTGCCGCTGACCTGACAGGAGGCAGAGCTCAGGTGGTAATTCGAGAGATGGGGAGTGCGTGTAAATTCATATGAAGAGAAAAAGAAAAAAAAAATTACCAATGAAGCTTCACTTGCTCACCTGCCACTTTCCTCCCTAGGTGAACCTAGCTCCTCCCTAGCCCCAGGTGTTTGGGACCCCTGCCTTCTTCCCATGGCTTTGCACCTTTTTTTAACCTTCTGTCATTTGTTATCTCCCTTCTTTTTTCTCTCCTTTGATTTCTTTCCGTGATTCTTCTCTTCTCTTTCTTATTTCTTTTCTCTTCTTATTCTTCCCCTCATTTTCTCTTATAACACAACTTCCCTCTCATTCTGTCTTTCTCTCTCTCTCCCTAATTTTACCTCAGTATAGTGAGAATCCATTGCACTAAATAGTACTCTTCCTTCTTCCAACATAAATTTTTGAATGAATCAGTGATCAAAGATAAGAATGACAAGGAAAAAATAAGCCATTTCATTAGTTTTAAGAAAATTACTTGCCAAAAAGAATATCAAGTCTAAGAAAATAAGAACCTAAATATGATCATTTCACTTTCTTACAGTATCAAAAGTTTCTCCTATATTTATAGAGAGTATTGAAAAATTTCCAAAATTTCCAATGTTTCTCCTCACCTCCTTTTATACTTAATTCCTAAGGACTATTTGTATTTTATTTAAGTACTTAATTTACATGTATACATATAAGGGGTGATCAAAATATATGATGATTGTTTACATTTAAAAATTTTATTACAGGGGCTGGGGATTTAGCTCAGTGATTAGAGTGCTTACCTTGCAAGCACAAGGGCCTGAGTTCGATCCCCGGCACCACAAAAAAAAAAAAAAAAATTATTACAGTAAAAGACACATTGCTATTAAGCCCCCTCAAAATATTCCTCATTCCTTCAAACACAATTATCCCATCATTCTTGCTACTTCCTGAAGCAATTCTGTAAGCCTCTTTCATGAGTGTCAAAAACATGGTGAATCCGATGTGCCATCCAATGGAAAGTTATCCTCCTAAAAACCTGATGGTGTGTCTTCATCCACCTTATTCATTACATCTAGCATCATACAACTTCTGACTTTTCTCCGAAGACAAAAATGACCGTAAAATACAAATGTTTTAAATTGATTCAGGACATGCTGTCAGCCTTGACAGGACAACTTTGGAAAGAGGACTTCCAGAACTGCTTCATAAAGTGCTAAGAACGATGGGATAGGTATGTTTGAAATGGGCATGTGGAGGGGTATTTTTAGAAGGATTAACAGCAAAATGTCTTTTATCATAATAAATTTTTTATTTAAATGTTTACTGTATCTTTACTACACCTCGTAATTTCTTTTTTGTTTGTTTGTATGTTTTTGTTTTTATTTTTGTTGTTGTTGTTTTGTGCCAGGGATCAAACTCAGGGCCTTGTGCTTGCAAGGCAAGCACTCTAACCACTGAGCTAAATCCCCGATTTCTTTTTGGTATGATTTCTTAAGCATCCATTTCCTCTTTTTTAAATGACATAAACATATTAAAAAGCACAGACTGAGAATCCAATAAAAATAGCAAATAGTATTATTTTTTAAATACTTACAGTGAGTGCTGACTGTTTTATTTTCAGTATCTCCTACCTCAGTGTTCTTCAACTTAAATTGACAATGGTGCTTATTTTCCCTCTTCAGTAGCAGGGTCTGACGACGCCACAAATATCAGTGTCACCCGGACACTAAGGCGGTGAGCAGGAACCTTTTAGAAAGGATTACCCAAACTGCAACCCGAAACCCACCTATTTATTGCAAAATGCCAACACTGCAATCACACCTGAATACTGAGGTTTTAGTTTAGAAAAACAATCGTTACTTGATTCTCTGCTTCCGGGGGCGACTCCACTCACGCGCTGACAGAGGGCTCTGTGTGTCGGCTGCAGGGCGAGTGCCACAGGTTCGCCTCCCCTGCCCTGAGGGAAGTAGCTTGCGGTGGACCCACCCTGCGGTCTGCCAGAGAGTATACCTACTCTATTGCTGAATCTCCTCTCATTTATTTCAAGACAAACAGATGTTGAAGGTTACATGGGGGAAAGAATTCACAGTTAAGAGTGCTCAGGGATGCCAGTGATGAAGTGCTCTGGTCTATATATCTGTGCTCTATTTGGGGTTCTTTTTTTCCCCCCTCTTTCTTAGTAAGACTTACTCTCGGGAAGAAAAAGGAAGAGCTGAGCTGGACATGCCAAATTATTTTTCTTGGACTTACCGTTGATGAGGCACTCCCTTTCCTGGGGGCGGAGTGCACAAAGGGGCAAGGAGGAACCTCCATACTCTACAAGTGCTCTCTCTGCAGGGAAGAAGACGGAAATCTACCAGCAGGCCGCGGCATTTGATTCTGAGTCTTAAATTTCACATTAGGCTTTCTGATATTCTTAGTACGTAAGATTCTTACCACAAGTATTTTCATGGCCATGTGCATAGTGTATGGAATGTCCAGTCATTTCTCCACCAAGTTCAAGGATCTTTTTCAACCCCCCAGGATGATGGTGATACTGCAAAGAATAGCTCCATTTCTAACGATGCCATCTCTGTGACTTCCGTACTGCTCAGCTCATGATAGACATTCATCCCTTTGCACCTACTGTGAATACACCTTTTTTTTTTTTTGCTTTCATTATTGGATAGATCTATTTTGAATTCTCCCTCTTATTTCTGTCTGTGGGAACTGTGCTTGCTTAACATATTCTCTGTTTCCACTAACATTTTATCATGCAGAGAAAAGTAGTTTTTGGCCAGTGACCCATTTGTTCTGAATACATTCTAGTTCAAAATATTTGGAACTAGAGAACCTAGATAGCATATAATTCTGCCTCACTGGGCAGAGCAGAAAGGGAGGCACATAGCAAGTGGCTCTGTGAAGTACCCAGCGACTGGCAGGGCTGGGAGACTGGATCTTTTCCCCTTCTTGACGTGTTCAGGGAGAGCTGTGATGCCAAGCAGCTCCATACATGGAAGTATCTGCTTTATTTCTACCACACAGAATTTCCTGCAGAGGATATTTGAGAAATGTTTAGAGAGAACATCACTAGATGCTATTAAACTGATACAAGATGAAGAGAAGGAGGATGTATAGGGAGTTGAAAAAAAGAGAAATACATTTTTCAAGGCTTATCATCATGAAGTTTAAGAAGGGCATTAAAAAAAAAAAGAAGGGCATTAAGCTGGCTGATATTGACTACATTTGAAAACACTCATTTAAAACATAGCAATAGAACTTTGGGCTCAGTTTTCAAAGCCCAGCAGCGTTACAAAGACTCATCAACTAAAAACCCTGGTCTTGCTCTTACTAACTTTCAAGGTTGATCAGGCGAAATGAGAAAGGGAGGAGGAATTTCTCAAGCAGAGAGAATAATAGCATGCCTTTCTATATTACTTGCATTTTATTTCCAGCCCTGCCACTGACTTATATATGACCTTGAGTGGGTCATTTCATCCCTTTGTGTCAATTTTCTCATTTGTAATGTAGGATAATAAATACTACTTTCTGTCTCTCTCATGGGTGATGTTATTAGCACCATCAATTAATATTTATTGGATGCCTGTTGGGCCTATAATGCTGAGATTGGTGCTTTGTCCTGGGGAAGGAGAGGAGATTGTATAAGTAAAACATCTTTTTTGTGAACAAAAAGACAGAAGATTTACAAAAGACAGAATTATTACAGCTTAAAATAGCTATGGCATATATTTTAAAGCATGCTTCTTCTCTGCCAAGATTTATGTAATAGTACTTTTTTCTTAGTGATTGTATAATTCGCCAAGATAATTCTGATCCAAAATACAGATTTTACTTTTGGATGATTCCAATTAACACTGTGTTGAGAAATGATTACAGTTTCTTTATCTCCCTGAAAATTACAGCCTAGCCATAATTTATTTTAAAATATTTACTATTTGTTTATGGCAGTGATGGTGAACATATGGCACATTTGCTGCAGTGGGCACACAGAGCCCTCTGTGTGAGCCAAATTGCCCTCGCAGCTAAGTATGGGGTAACAGCTACTTTTTCTAAACTAAACCCTCAGTGTTTAGGTTTAATTGCAGTGTTGGCACTTTGTGATAAATAAGTGGATTTGGAGTTGCAGTTTGGCACTCTGTCTCTAAAAGGTTGGCCATCACTTGTTTATGGCATTCGGTTGACTTGGGATAACCATTCACTTTGTTTTGAAAAACATGTTTTTAATAGGGTAACAATATATAAAACATACAACACTATGAATAACACCTTTTCTTCAGAAATAATAGAATTCTGAGAAGTCCCTCATTAACACCTCTCAGCCAGAATGGAATCTTCAATGCCTGTTCTCCACACCAGGCAAATGAATGAGGGTTCCCTTTGATTCTCTTCAGATCAATCCCATCTTCCCATCCCTGCTGTCACTTACCTTAGTTATTTCCTTGCCCTTGGACTGTTAGGAGAGCCCTTAACCTTGTGTCCCTCACTCTGCTTTCTGCCTTTTTCCATCTGTCCTTCACACCAGTGACAAAAGAATCTTTCAAAGTAAATCTGTGAATAGATAAACACGGTGTAGTATATACATACAATATATTATTCAACCTTAAAAAGCAACAAAACACTGATACCTGCAGGTGATTGAACCTTGAAAACATTATGCCAAATGAAGTAAAAACAAATATTGTATGAGTCTTACTCAAGGTAGCTAGAATAAGCAAGTTCAGAGAGATGGAAAGGAAAGTCATGGTCACCGGCGGCTGTGAGAGGGAGTAATGGAAAGTTACTGCTTAAAGAGTTTCTGTTCATGATGATAAAATAGTTCTGGAGATGGTCAATGGTCCTGGTTATATACAGATATATTTAAATATTATAAATATACCTAATATCACTGAATTATACATGCAAAAAGGGTCAAAATGATAATTGCTGTGTTGTATACATTTTATATATTTTTATCATAATTAACAACATTTAAAAGTAAATCTTGCCCTATCATTTTCTTGCTCAGAAATAATCAGTGAGTATTAAAGTCCGAATTCCTTAGTGTGACAATAAAAACTCTTCAGGCTTATCCTTCCAGCGTTATCTCAGACCACATCCACATCGGCGCCTTACCTTCAATCACACTGGCTCCTCTGTCCTTGGCACTCCAGCCCACTCTGCCTGTAACACACGCTGTTTGCTTTTGCTCCCCCTCTTCTAGC
Organism: Hystrix cristata; assembly: GCA_004026905.1. Taxonomy (NCBI): domain Eukaryota; kingdom Metazoa; phylum Chordata; class Mammalia; order Rodentia; family Hystricidae; genus Hystrix; species Hystrix cristata. Next base: position 39,256 of record PVJO010007143.1, on the reverse strand, counting down.
TGTTGAGATTTTACACATCCATTGGAGTCCAACTCAATACCAGTTTCTCTGTGAGGCCCGCATGCCACTCTTAGAATTAACCCCCTCTCCCCTCCGCTGTGGATGGTCTAATCACAAAGTCTTCTGAGTAACCGAGAACTCGGACAGTATGTGTTCCTTAATGTCAAGGGTTATATATTGCTTTTTTTTTTTTTTTTTGCATGCAGGGACTGTGGTAAAGAAGTGAGAGACTTGTGCCACAATTTTCATATAACCCTAAGAGTGAACTGCTTTTGGATTTTGTATCCCAGGAGGCTTCATTTGCCCAGTGCTTGTGACTAGCAAATTATCTTGATATTAGTAAGTGCTTACACTTCATTGACCTGGTTATCCACTATCACACAACTAATTTCCCCAAATCTTAGCAGTTTGAAATGGTAAATATTTATCATTTGTTTCAGATTCAGAGTCAGGAATTTAGGAGAGGTTCAGCTCTGTGGTTCCAGCTCAGGGTTTTTCATAACGACACAATGAAGATTTCTGTGGGGGTTGCCGTCATCTGCAGGCAGGACCAGAGGAAACACATCAGGTTCCCAGGCAGCCCAATTTCACGGCCGCTAGAGGGAAGTTTCATTTCTTCGCCAAGTGGGCCTCTCCCTCGGGGCTGTTTGAGTGTCCTTGGAACTCCGAGCGAGTGATCCAGGAAGGGCGAGGCATTTGTGCATTTCCTATCGTTACACAGGCAAGCCCTATTAAAGGATGGAGGTGACTGTACGATGATACGAATACTCTGTTCTCTGAGGGACCCACTGACAGAATGGCTTCCATAGAGATGCTGGCTGAGTGGCAGAGAACCAGCACCTGTCACTAATACATTCTGAACTTAAGTGTCAAAGCTCTTCTATCTAGTCACCTCTAACTATTGTATTCAGATGTTAGTTTGATAGATTCCCAATACTACAGTTTTGCTCGTATCATTGCTCCAGCTTGTAGTAAAAAAATCTAGCCCCTTTCCCAATTCCTCTAAATCTAGTCTCTCCTGCAAGGAACAGGTTAAGCAAATTCCTTGACCATGAAAACAGCTGCTTAGCTCCTAGTGCCTCCTGCCCCGTAACACCTCCTACTAAACTTCCACCACACAGTGAAATCTTGTGTCGCCTTGTTTTGTTTTGTATCTTTGGACTTTTGATCCCAGCTAAACAGAGAGCCCTATAGAGAATTTTATATCTTATAGCTCATTACAACCCTGCTCCATAGAGAGCATTGATCAATAGAGTCCTGTCAATTATGAGATTGTGGAGTAACTAATGTAACATTAATTACAACTATATTTTGTAATAAATATTTCCTTAATGTGGAGGAAGAATAGATTGTATTGTTGCTACATACATGCAAGAAGTAATTGTGTTCTACCTTTATAGTGATTAAAGTCACAGTTCTGAACATAGCTGTGTTTTACTTAGGAATGAAAACAGTAAAAATTTCAACATCCTGAGAAGTCTAGATTTTAAAAGTTATCATCTTTTTCTTCCATAATCCTGAGCAGAAAGGGTATATAAAACATAAGCTTTTTTGTTTGATTTAGTAATGAGTTGATCAATGCTAACAATTTAAACCACAGTGTCAGATTTGAGAGCTGCATATTTCAAACTGAAGGACATGTTCTATTTCTGAGAACTAGTAAGAATAAAATTGTTGACTACATATATCCATTAATTATTCCAGTCCTCACAGTGATCCTATATGACACTGTTGTTATTATGTCTTCTCCCTTTCATACAAGAAAACTAATGCTCAGAATAATCAAGCAGTATTTCCTAAAAACTGACAGAGCTGAAATTTTGACCCTGGCCCACAGGCTTCTAGGTGAGTATAGAAACAGAAATTCCTCTCCATTCACCATACGTCACTGGCTTCCAAGCTCCATCGCGCGCAGATCAAACGGTGCCAGGGCAACAAAGAACCAAGGAGCAGCTGTCTCCCTCCAGACTTCTCAAGAACACATCCTGTCAAAGACTACAGCTGTATCTCTGTAAGAGGGCACACTGAGATGTAAACTATTGCCCTAAAGACGCTGTGCTCTTGGACTCTGAATTGCAGGAGCGTTGGGAGCGCCATTTTTTTTGGAAGACCCAGCAAACCAGTTCCTACGTCTCAAAAGACATGTCTATTTGCAAGATTACTGGGACCCGGATCACAGTCCAAATGGGTGGGGAATCACACTGGCTGAACAGGTATTTATATTTTAAACAAACAGTCCTTCACCATGTACTTTTTTAGCCCACATCTCATTACTTGCCCTGAGCATTCTCACAGCTGGCACTTGTAGATGCAGCATTTACCCCAAGATAACTGAGGGATTACGGTCCTAACCTGACTCCCAAGACTTGTCACTAAACATACCCCCCATTTATTATTAGTCCTGCATTGCTCTACTATATTGATAGTCTTTGGAAACAAAGGGCATCATTCTACTTATGGCATTCTGTTTTAGTAATGGCATTTCCATTTAAAAAATATAGTAGTTCTCTATTGCTGCAAATTAAATAAATGCTGTCAGTTAGTTACATTTTTTTTCTAAATGGCAAATGGGTTTAAATCAGCTTTTCATCAGCTGATGTGAAGATACCACTAATCTAATCCCAATTTTTCTCTCTCTAGCTTCTCTGAGCTGCACTTGCTCTTTCTTTCCTATAAAGTAGCTTTTGACTGATAAATGCCTCTTCTTGCTTGAAGACTAGGCTCAAATGTCTTCTCCTCTCTGAAGTCTTCACTTTCCTTTCAAAGACACATTAGCCCCATTTCTTCCCTTCCCTTTGCACACTGGTCATATGTGAATAGCTCTCAAAGTGTTAAAATGGGATTACTTGTTTCATGTGCCTAACTAGATTATAAAGGTAAGGTCCATGTCTAATCCATCAACATAATTATTCTTTGGGCCTGGCAAAGTGACTATTACATAGTTTAATAAATAATTACGTGTTTTTAGAGGTAGATAAACGGATAGTCATCTCATTTCAGTTTGCTCATTCGTGCTGTAGGTAATTTTCCTCTGTGATAATTATCCAGGGCCTTAACTGTTGTTTCTTCATTTACTTGCCTCTGGTACATTTTCCTATTCATGTGCATTCCCACTTCAAGAGAAATAAGAAAATTCACATTAGCCAATTTTATCTCATGTTTCTTTTTCTTTTTTTTTTTTTGTTATTTTTTTACCAAGAACATGTATTGGTACATTGTATACATAATGATCACATTCATCATGGTTATTTTGTACCTGTACATGATGCTTCTTGGTTCCCCCCCTTCCCCACCCCTCCCCTCTGTTCCCTCCTTCCCTATTTACAGCAGGTACATTTACATTTTTCTATTTTTCTTTATCCCTTTTTCCTTTTTTCCCTTCCTACTTTTCCCCCTTCTCCCTTTCTAGTTCTCCTCTCTTTTGTATATTATCTTCCTTTTATATAACATCTATTGCACCTCTTTGTCCTTATTTACACTTACGGTTTCTCATAGCAGAGAAACAATTCGATGTGTACTGATAAGTGTCTGATTTATTTCACTTAATAGTATGTTCTCAAGGAACATCCATTTACATACAAATGACTCTAGTTTATCCTTTTTATGGCAGTGTAGTACTCCATTGTGTAGAAAAACCACATCTTCTTTAGCCATTCATCAGTTGTTGGGCATTCAGGTTGTTTCCAAGACACTATTATAAATTGTGTTGCTATGAACATGGTTGTGCATATATCAGTGTGGTATGATGATTTTAATTCTTCTGGGAAGATCCCCAGTAGAGGAATAGCTGGGTCAAATGGAACCGCTAGTTGTAGTTTTTTGAGGAATCTCCATACTGATTTCCACAGTGGCTGGACCAATCTACATTCCCACCAACAGTGGAGGAGGGTTTCATGTTTACTCTTCTGATGGAAGAACACATTGGGTCAAATGAAATTGCTGAATTATCTGAGGATTTCAATTACTCATGATTTCCCTCTTACAGTTTCACAATTTAGAAAATAAAGTTATATATAATGAATTATTTAATTAATTCCTTCACTTAATCATCCTTTTCACATGTGTCAGGCTGTCGCCATCATTAGGTATGAGAATTATATAAAGACATATAAAGTCAAATGTCTTCACTTTCATGTAGTCTTAGTCCTAGCCCTACTCAGGACAGATAACTGGTCTACCAGGATCAGCTCATTCCTGCCCGGAATTTTCCTGATGAAAGCCACCAGCTTTAATAATACATCCAGTTTTATGGCTGTTTTTCTCAAATAGGCATAATTTAGAAACATAAAACAAGACACTTGTTTCCAACATTAATTTGAAAAATTAGATAATTACATAGGGTATAGAATGTTGAAATTTCTGTGGAATGCTGAAAATTTCCTGTGGAATGTTGGAATGTTGAAAATTTCAAGTATACTCCTGTCTGTAATTGTAGACCAGTTTTGCAATCAACCAACCAATTCTGTAACACAACAAGACTACCACATCGGTTCACCCTGTGGTGCCACAAAAACTCTAACACACTTGAGCATTAAAAGAAACAGGGGGGAAAAAAAAGAAATAGAAAAAATAGAAATAAACAGATAACTGTACAGATAACTAAAAGTGTGAAAACTAAATCCTATTTGGTATAATTCTTCCACTATGTTTCTCTCATTCTTTTATGTTTCTCTCAATAGCTGCATGATAATCTGAACATGTTTTCTGCACACTCAGATTGTATTTCCTCACGTTGCAGGTTCGTGAAACCTGGACTTCCTTGAAATCGACTGCACAGCGTTATTTGGATATGAATGCACTCAGGGACGTGTCTGCTGCCCAGTAAATGCGTTTTACTGATTTGCACAGAACAAAGATGGTGGGAGTCGACCTGGGGGCATCTCTGTGCTGTGGATCAGATTACTTACTGTGTCTGTTGTATAACGGTGTTGAAAGCAGAATTACGAAGAACAATGTAGAGACCTGGAATTAGAAGTTCTCAATAAAAGGTTTCTCTTGAAATGAGAACTAAAGCTTTTCATAACATTTACCAAACATTGTAACACTATATAATAACATTTACCGAAAGGGAGAGGTCCGTGAAAAAAGGAAAACAGAAACAAAACAAAAAAGTATTAAATATTGTTGTTAAAATATTCTCTTCATAGCTCTGGAACTTTTTTTTTTTTGAGAGAGAGAGTTCATTTTTTAATTCAAGGAACGGATATCTGAAATGTAACTGCTACTCTCCTCTTTTCTTCATTACTTGTCATGTTCTAAAGTCAGTCTATTTTTTGGCTTTTTTGGGTGCTGGGGATTGAACTCAGGGCCTTGTGCTTGCGAGGCAAGCGGTCTAACCACTAAGCTAAATCCCCATCCCTTAATGCCAGTCTATTTTAAGACCACATTTCTGAAACTTTTTCCATCAAAGGCTCCCTGCTGAGTGCAATGGAGAACGTAGTATTAACTCAGATCTGGGAGCAGGCGGTGGTTAGGAACTCAGCAGAAGCCCTTTAGAGATTTTGTAAAATGTGTGCAAGTTTTGCATTCTGTTCCATAACACATTGGGATGTTCGTTTTGATAAGAAATAACAATTTTAACATAGTGACCAAGTACATTCGTTTCAATAAAGATGAAAAACTGACTCTAGAGAAAAGTGGGCTACATTTATCCCAATGTCTACCCACAACACATTCACTTACACACTCGGACTGGCGCGACATGTGCTAGAGGAAAAGGAAACTAATGTATCATTTTTTTTCATTATAATAAAACTGAGAAGCTAGGTGGATTGTGGATCCCTAAAGAAGTGAAAACGTGAGTGGCCAAATTTAAATTTGATTATGATTTAAATAACAGAGAAACAATTATACAAGTAGATTATTATCAAACAAGCAATAAAAGAATTTCTTATGCAAGTGTAATTGTGATGGATAAGCTCAATCGTATCAACTTGATTGGCTTGGGAGCCCCCAAGAAGGTTAGTAGAACGCAAGCCTGGATATGTCTGACCGGCTCAGGGAGGCATGATCTCGGGTACTCAGCTTCCTGGCCCCTTCCTCTCTGACACTGTTCCCCCGCTCTGTTTTCTGACACCGTGAACAGAACATCTGCTCCACCACACCCTCCCACCATTGGAGCCAGCTGACCAGGCACCAAACGCCTCAAATTAAACCTCTCCTTTAAGTCATGAGTGCAAGGTATTGTGTCCCAACAACAGGAAAGTTACTAATACAGTAATTTTGTGGGAAATTATTGTAAACTTACATGGTATCAGAGGAAAAAAGAAAAACAACAACCTAGACCTAAGGGAAATAATTTACCCAGAAATTCAGTAAGTAATTTCAGTACATAGATGAGTAGAAGGGGTGAATATTGGGTTTTTTTGGGGGGCAGTGCTATGGATCAAACTCAGGGCCTTGTGCTTGCTAGACAAGTGCTCTACCATTTGAGCTATGTCCCATCCCCCATTATTGGTTTTTTTTTTTTTTAAACAGGAGTTAAACAAACTCAGGTACCTCATATTTGGTGTCCACATGAAAAAATAGATTAGACCAAAGCAACTCTGAATCCAGTGTTTAAGGAAATTGATTACATGGAGGTATCCATTATCTGGCTGACTCCATTTGACAGACCGTTTTTAAAATGTTATATGAGATGACATAAGTGATATTTTTGGTCCTCCAACTCGTTTTACAGCTGTAAATTTTTTTTACAACTGTAATTTATTAATCCAATATTTTCAGGCCTTTTCTATATTTTTAGGGCCTCAAACAAGCCCGAGACACCTAGACATTAGGAAAAACAGAATGAGACACATGATATCTTTTTCCTCACTCACTTGTTGCAGACCAGAAGGGGCCTCTGTGGCTGGGGTATTCACATTTTCCTACTGCAGCATTAAGAACCTAAATTCTGTGGTGATTCTGAATTCTTCTGAAGGAGAAACTTTCCATTCTGAAGTCTACAAGGACAATGCATAATCTTCATCTGATTAATTAAATAGGCCCATCATTTAAATGGAAGTGACTGATATTTCCACTAAATTCAGATTCCCCAAGACTTCTGTCCAAACTTGAGGTATAACAGACTCACCCCTTTTATATAATCAGTATTCTGCCTAAGCTGTTCTGAATTATCTCTACACTAGATTGACCAGCAGGCTAAGACTGAGGCTGATCATTTTTATGGTCTCCCAACATGCCACGCTTTCATATTCTTGTAATACTGATTCACATGGTCTCCCGGGGGCACTCCAATGCTGAATGAGTCCAAGGAAACAATTCCAACCCTGTCTTTAATGACACAAGAAGTCCTGATTTTGTCATATAACATCCTTAAAATTCACATTTTTTTAGAAAAACTTTTGACTGATAGAAAAACAGTTATGGAGATATATAATTTGCTGTTCATAGGAGAGTAGTAAAGGGGATCCACATGACCAAAACATCTTACAGGCAGGTATGAATATGCAACACAGAAACCAAATGTTTTGTAAAATTAATGAGCACTAATAAAAATAAATGTAAAAGTTATTCACTGTGCACTGTACTAGCCAGTTTGTGTACTTCACATAATCAAATTATTACAATCTGATCATGGAAGTCCTACAGAGCCCACTTTATGGGCAAAAATTCAAGCTAACATGTATTACCTGCACACAACTAAGCAGCGATTAAGACTGTTCTGGACTTGAATTGTGGTTTTATTACCACTATTTGTGCGATCTTACACATAACAGTCATCTCTCTGTGCCTCAGTTTCCTCTTCAGTAGTATGGATTCAATCTACTTATTTTGAGGAATAAGTAAGATAATACAAACAGAGCACTTAGAACAGTGCCTGGCATGTAATTACTCAATTAAAATTAGCTATTATCATTTAGCCTTCCTAAGGTCCCATGAAATTCATGCTCTTTTTGCTATTTTTGAATGTGTCTACATAATTTTTGCCTAATCTCCCTACTGCCAGGGCTCTTCCTTAATCTTTGTTATCTGTTCCCCTCAAACATTGTTTCCAGCTCGCAGCATTTGTTGATTCACTTATTCACTCATTTTACTATAAACACCACTGCCAGCTTTCTCTGGCACAGTCATGGCAGAGGCACGAAGGGGACTGAGACGTGGTCCTTCTCCAAAGAGCCTGTATTTTCATAAGGTACATAAACATCTACTGTATTCATACAGATAAAAATTACAGAGATCCACATTACAAATCATGTCTGCAGAGAAAGACAACTTATTCAGCCTGGGGACTTAAGGACATCTTCACTGAGGAAAAGAGTCATGTTTGCAGTTGCCATAAGTTAACTTTTCTATTATAGTACCTTTTATATGTAGAGTATACTTATATACTTATACTACTATAGTGTTTATGTGTATCTTTCTAGTATACAATTTTTAAGGTTAGGATTTATTTGCAATTTAGATTTGCAACTCCAACAATATTCAGAACCATGGCAAGTATTTGATGAATAAGTGAGTACAGATGAAGAAGATGCTTACCAGTGAGAAATAGTCACAAAATTTTACTCTTACTGCCATGCTTACGGCCACTCATATCTGTGGTAGGACAAATAAATAAGATGTGAAATAAGTTATCGACATACCGTCCTGTGAATCCATAAGAGAACCGAATAAGGACTCAGTAGTATTTTCTCATTTCTGGTCTTTATTTCTATCCATATAGCAGACCCAATCTCAAAAGACATCCATCCTTCTGTGCCAATAGGTTATAATTTAAATAGAATAAGTAAAGAATTGGAGCCACTGTACACATAGAACAAATTAAAGATGAAGTTATTTATTTTCATATGTTGATTTTGCTTATTCTGTTTATTTTCCTCCAACTGATCTAAAACGTCTCAGGCAATTGAACCAGGCAGAGAATACATGCATGTATCTTACAGTTATCTTCAGCGATGTAGCTGTCTGAATGGATTTCATTGAAAGTAATTTAGCACTGACTCGTTAAATACACAAACTACCCATCTGAATCAAAGATCCTGCCAGGCTCCTTCAAATTAGAGGTGAAAAATAAATGTTTGGAGATTACTTCACAAATTGGAACTGTTTTGGAAGGCAATTCAAATGTAAAAATGAAATAAATTATCTAAATGTAAAATATTTCATTCCCTCCATCACAGTGACAAAAATACTTGCATTTTTTTCCTTCTGATCATATTAGTAAATAAGTGGATTATTTTTGACAGCCTGAAGAAAGGTATCCTCCCAAGCCCTTCTCACTTTTGTGCCACCTAAAGTGTATTCCAGAAAGGTTTCTTCAACCATCCTTAGTCCTAGCAGGAACTACAGCCAGAGCCAGGGTGGGGTTGGGCTGGGGGTTGTTCTATAGCTGAAATTTTAAATATAAAACCATGCAAATGGGGGAGGGGCAAAAGAACAGAGGGACAAGAGAAATAAGAAATGGAAAGAAAAAATGGAAACGAAGCTTTTGTAAATAAGAGAGGAGGGGGTAAAGGGAGGGGGGATGGGAAGAAAAAGAAGCAACAAGATATACCATATATCATGTGCAGGTACAAATCCCCTATGATGAATGCTATCACTACGTACATCAAAAATGTACCAGTAAAATAAAATTTAAAAAAAAAAAGTGCCAACGCTATGACAATGACGTTGTTTTCCTGAGAGGCTTAAATTGCGCCCTTCCTTATGGGAGGGGTGAGGTCTGGTATCTAAGAACGTAATCTGTAGACGCAGACGCATCAGGTCACGGCCTACTGACTACCAGTGTCTCCGGGCAAATGCAATTAACTCAGCCGTGGCTCAGTTTCCTGCCCATGAAACAGGAATGACCCCGGCACTTAGCTCATGGGGTGGAATGAGGCTGAAACAGGAGGAACTTCAGGCCCGTAAGGAGCCCTCTACAAACGCAGCCACTGTATCCAGAGATTTTACCAACCATAGATCAAAACTGCTAGAGCAAAAGTGTACAGAATACACATAGACATTTTTCTTGTCATTATTCCCTGAGCAATACACTTAAACAATTATTTATATACCATTTACAGTGATTAGTTATTGCAAGTAACCTAGAGATAATTTAAAGTATACAGAAGGACGTGTGTAAATTCTAGGCTCACATGATGTCATACAATACAAATGACTTGAACATACACAGATTTTGGTGCCTGCGGGAGGACCCAGAACCAGTTTCCCATGCACAGCAGTGGATGGATGCACTTGTTGACAGTAATAGAACAAACATATCTCCATTTTTCTTTTAGAAAATTGTTTAACTGTTAGAATTGTTCATATTATAAACCGTTACTAACTTTAAAGGCAGAAATATACCTGATTATTGTAGTGGACACCTAAAGACCTCCGACTAGGCCTTGTTTAAAATTTCCATTAGTTTTCTTGTCAGCACACCGGACAAGAAGCTCCCAGCTCATGAGCCTTTGGGAGACATTCAAGAAATAGTGGTGTGCCCCCCCGCCCCCCCGCACTATTCTGTGGTCTTTTTGAGAATCATAGCTTGACCCACCCTGATCACAGCAGCGCCCCAGGGCCCTGCAGCAACACTAACATGAAGCAAGCACTCCATAAATTCTTGTCAAATGAATAAACTCAGCTTTGGTAATTGGCATAAACTTTTGAGAGGACGTGCTGCTTAAGCCGACTCGAAGGAGATTATCAGGTAGGAGGCAAAGTGTGCTTTCCAGCACATGGAAGGAAGAGCAAGGTCACAATGGAATGACATCACAAAGCCAAGTCACCAAAAGCTTTTCAGATTTCATCCTGTATGTAATGAGAACCATCAAAAGACTTTATGTGGAGAAATATGGAGGAGTAACTTAAGTAGTTCTACATATAGAAAGACATTGTTAAAGAAGATTGCTTGGAGAAAGACCAAATAGGAGGCTGGAAAGCAAATTCTTCTCTTGTCTTTCAAGTCTTTAGCTGGTTAACTGATGAGCTAACGAATGGCAAAGTGTTACCGGGAAACTGTTAAAGGGACCAAGAGATGGAAGGAAGGGGAAGGAGGGAGGAGAAGGAGATAAAAAAAGAATTAAGATGTGTTCTGTGTATCAACTCCCTATGATGAATGCAGTCATTATGTACTGCAAACGTGTAGTAATAAAATTTTAGAAAATAATAAACAGTTCCCAATTGATGGGGAAGAAAAGAAAACTGTTAATAGAAAATCCATCTCTTCCTCTAGGTAAAGTGTGTAAGAGTTGACCCCTGAAGATAATGTTTTTTCTTATAGGAAATTTTGGAAGTCTGAGAGTGTAAGAACACATTCATTTTTTTTTCTCACTATATTCTCATAACACAGTTGAGGGTTCCATCCCACAAGACTGTTCTCATTTTCCAGTGTCAGTCGCAACCATAGATTGTTTTAACTGTGTTGTTGACCAACCAGTTATCAGTCAAGGTTCTCATGATCCCTTCTTGGGTTCGACTAATTTTCTAGTGCAATTCACAGAGTACAGGGAAACATGTTTAGCAGTTTGTAATAAGGATGTAAGAAAGGACAAAGAGATGCTCAGTGGAGCTTCCTTCCCCTGTCTGGGGGCCTCCTCACTCAGGAACCTCTCTGGAAGGTCTTGGAACTCTTGTCTTTTTCCATTTTTATGGAGGTTTCATTACATAGGTACAATTGATTAAATCATAGGCCACTGATGATTGCTTTCACCTTCAATCTGTCCCCCTCCCTGGAGGTTAGGGAGTGGGGCTGGCCGTCCCAACTCTAACCTGCCCTGGGCCTTCCAGTGACCAGCCCCAGTCTTGAAGCTACTAGGGTCTGCCAGTCAATTCATTAGCATACAAAAAGACATTTACTACTTGAGAGATTCCAAGTATTTTAGGAGTTGTACACCAAGAAATGAGGCCAGGCCAAATATATATTTCACAATATCATAGGAAGTCCTCTAGTTGCCTTTTTAAGATTTTCTTTTTATCTTAAAGTTAAGGAGGGCAGATGATATAAATCCAACTGACATTAAAAAAAATCTGAAATGTTCAGTTTTATATGTTACAGTCTAGCAGTATGATATAAAAATTACATTTGGCAGGATATTCGAGTAGCCTTTATAACTCACTTGCTCCAAAAACTACAGTGAATATTTAAATTAAAAATAGAACATGTATTATAGTAAAAGACATTACCATTAGTCCCCCTTAAAATATTCCCCCTTGCTCTGAGCACACTCAGCAAGAAGGACTTCAGAACTGCTTCAGAAAGTGGCAAGAATGATGGGACAAGTGTGTTCAGAGTGAGGGGGAGTATTCTGAATAGGCTTAATGTCAGTGTGTCTTTTATTGTAATTATTCATTCTTAATTTAAACATTCAGTGCTTGCTTCGGCAGCACATACACTAAAATTTAAACATTCACTGTATTTTGTGATCACACCTCATATGGCACTCCAGAAAAAGCATAATTATAAAAATAATTTAAAAAATCAGTGGTTGACAGGGCCTTGAGTGCAGGAGAGAAAGAGTAAGTACAGCCCAGGGGAATTTCAAGGGAGGAACTACTCTGTACAACACTGTAATGGCAGAAACATAGAAACATGGCATGAATTTGTTGAAACCCATAAAACCGAGCCAAGCATGGGGGCACACGCCTGTAATTCCAGCACTAGGAAGGCGGAGGCATGTGGATCGCCATCAGTTTGAGGCCAGTCTGGGCTACAAATGATTTCAAGGCCAGTCTGAATTACACAGAGAGACCCTGTCTCAAAACAAAACAGGAAAAAAAAAAAAGGAAAAAACAGAACCATATGATACAGAGCGAACCTTGGCATAAACTGGGGACTTTCATTAAGAATCACAATAATGTATCAACATCGGTTCATTAACAAAACAGACTAAAGCGAGATGTAATAGAGGAAACGGTATGTGCAGGAATGATGGTAGATGGCAACTCTCTGCTCAATTTTTCCATAAATGTAAAACTTCTAAAAATAAAGACATTTTTTTTAAATAAAAGAAGACGAAAAATTACTGCCTTGACAATACCAAACTACAGCGGTGCCAGCATCTACCTGCCCTTCAGAAAATTTTACTCAGAGATGGAGTGACCGTGCACCTGCTTGCCCAGGGGAATACAATTTATATCTGTTGTCCAGGTGTAATTGTTAATCGAGCCTCCTTTTATTCTCGGAAATGTTCCATTTGGGGTGACAAATTACACGGGCACTGTACTTAGAAAGGAAAGAGAATGTAATATCTTTTTAACATCTGTCTTTGAACAGGAGGAGCTGACCATTCGAGCCTCTCGTTTCAGCTTCACAGTGTTCTTATGAGGGTGATTTTGTCTTCTCCACTTTGCAGATGGAAAAACTGAAGTTCAGGAAGAAGGCGCCACAATCTAACGCTGGCAGGGCCCGCAGGGAACCATGATTTCCCTGACCCCAAAGCTGTAGAGGCACGTCCTCCCTTCCCTCTCGTCTCTCGTTAGACTGGTGGTGAGGTTCCCGGCTCCCCACCCCTCCTCCTAGTTTTCCCTTTCCCCTCGGTAGTCTAGTCTAGCTACCAGAGGATTTCATTTTACCTGGGTATAACTGGTAAAATCAGTGCTTGGGAAGAGAAAAAAAAGTCCCTGATTTTTTTCTGGTTTTTTTTTTTTTTTTTTTTCCGTGTTTGCTGATTTCTGTTGAGTAAATAGCCCAGCCACAGCCAGTTTCAAGCTACTGCTGTGAGGTTTCTAAACTCCGAGTTAGACAAGAAGCATGTTAACTGGCCCGGGCTTGCGCTGGTTCCCGCACACTGGTGAGCTGGGTCTCAGAATGGTGAGCTGGTTCTCAGCATTCTGGCCTTCTACTTTGATGGCATGAAGTTCAAGTACCTGGAACTCTGCTACCCGATACGCCTAGCTAGTCAGTATCCTCAGTTACCAGGATTATCCTCTACTACATCTGCATTCATATTTTAGCTAACTTTGTCACTTCTAGGTCGCCAAACACCTTCTTTATCATTCTACCTACTCATTTGCTACCCAACATTTTTTTTATGGAAAACTAAAGTTCTTCCTCCATAAAATCTTCTCTGCACACACAAAGGTATCACTCATGTCTCTCCTCTAAAACGATAGGACATATTAAGGGATAATATTTACTCTTAGTCTTAGTGATAGTGATATTATTGATTATACAAAATATATTAGGAGGTTAGGGATTTAGCTCAGTGATAGGGCGCTTGCCTAGCAAGTGCAAGGCCCTGAGTTCAATCCCCAGCACCCTCCTAAAAAAAAAATTTTGTATATATATATTAGTACGATGTTGTTGAAAGAGAGAATGGAATTCCTCAGTGCCATTAGTGTACTAAGTGGTCATGAGCAAATCACTTTTATGCTCTGCACCATTTATTCATTGGTAAAATGAAGGTAATGGAATTCATAATTTCAAATAATATTTTCCATTCCTTAAATAATCTTGTTCTAAAAAGAAGTGTATTGTTTGTAAATGTAAGTCATAGCACACATTGTTACTCTCAAAATTTATGATCAAAATGGGTGTGATGACGCACACCTGTAATCCCAGCTTTCGAGAGGCTGAAGCAGGAGGATCGCTGTGAGTTTGAGGCCAGCCTGGGAGACAAAACGAGAACCTGTTTCAAATACAACAAATTCATTGTCATTTGATTTTGAAATAAGTCAGCTTTATCATATTTTATTTTATAATCTGCCTTTCCTAATAGTTTGTATGAAAAGTAATTTCATTTATTATCAGCTTTCATCTCAGTTCCTCTGTACAATCAGCTCCACGTCTTGCCAAGAGATTAAACAACATGGAAATGCTTTGACAAGTGGTTAAAATTAAAATTAAAAGAATAATTTTTAACTAACTTTGTAAAAGGGATCATGTCAAAGAACTAAACATACAAAAAAGTTTACCTAGTCAGAAAACTCCTTGAAAGGAAAGTTCGTGATTCTTAACTATTTACACATGCTTCTGATGAGGTATTTTCTGTGTGAACACATCTTCAAGGTCTAAAAAGAGCCATTAGGAAAAATACTGAATCAGAAAATATTTTATTCATATGTAGCTTTGTGAAAATTATAAGATGAAGTAGTAAGATTGTGTTATATTCAATGAGAAAGTCAAACTATATTTTTAAACAAAACGACACTCATCCATAATTAATTCTATGTTTCACTTCATATCTCACTTTCTGGAGAATCCGGTTCTCTCTCTCTCTCTCTCTCTCTCTCTCTCTCTCTCTCTCTCTCTCCATCCCCCAAGCCTAGCTCCTACATTTTCAGAAAACTGGCTTATTCTCTCCTCACCCCCATTAACTCAGTGCGTGGCCTGGATGCAGAAGACTGCCTAATCCTTTTTGCAGGGTTTGGCTTAGCATTCTGAATTCACAGTTTCACAAATATTGACAAGCAAAACAGTTCAAGCTGATGCTAGATGCAGATTTTCAGCCTGTTTTCTCAGCACGATAGGTAATAAAGTCAAGGAACTACAGGTTATAAAGTGAATGCAGAGGTCATCTGTATCCTCGCAGCTAATGGTGTGGTTGGGGTCCAGCCTCATTAGCTTGTTGGAAACGTAGAACATCGGGCCTCCTCTTAGACCTGCTGTATAAGACTCTATATTTCATCGGGATCTCCCACATGATTCGCTTATCTACGATACGCCGCTTTTAACCAAGTGACAGCCCGGCCTATACTGTCGTGTGTCATGTAGGCCACTCAGTCATACGACTCAGTAGCTCACAAGATGGCTCATTGCAGTTCCTTCTTCTTCCATGTATCCTAACCATTACTTAGGGTTTATTTGGAAATACTGCTTTAACGATAACTTGTTTCTTGCTCAAATGCATTATTCAATGTCCAAATTTATTAGCTCAGAATTTGTAACCGAATGCACCCTAAACTTTTCCATCTCTTTGGTGCAGTCATCTCTCTGTGGTGCTTCTATGCCAACAAAATCGATCCACCTGTGTTGCATGATAACTTCAGCAGTTAATTGTGTCCACAACTGTCTTTCTCCCTGGAAGTCTCTATTCCTTATTTTTCTGCTCGTGTTCTCCTCACCCATAAAATCCTCAGCTCATGTGATTTGACAGTCAATATAACATGTCAGCGCTGTTTTTGTTGGTTTTATCATTATTTAGCTTTGATGAGGCCAACAGACCAAGATGTGACTGTCATTGAAAAGACAGTTTGTGAACAATAATTCCCAAGAGGAAGTATGATGTCATGCTAGGGGGTGAGCAAGAGGAAATACGAGTGAGTCAGCAGGCAGGAAAGCAGGGGACCCACAGGCCACGACCCTCAGTGTGGTTTCTGTAGGTCGTATCAAGAGAGGCAGAGCACGCAGGTTTATGACTGGCTGGTCTAAATAAGCTCAGCAGGCTGTGGGGTGGAGGAGATGTCTTACCTGCCTGCTACCTACCTGACGTAGGGTCACACAGCTCCAGAACCAGCAGAGAGCGGCCTGGAGTATGAGACCCAACACAGGAGGCAGTGAGGGTGACAGCTTTGGGTGGACTGCTTTGCACTTGAAAGTTATGCTCAAGCCAAGTCGCAGTATTCAGTGTCTCTGTGATTGACTAGTTCGGAGAGGGACGGTCCCTCTGGGGTCAGTCGACACTCCAGATGGCAAAGTATCAGTGTACAAAAGCAAGAGACACAACTAATATACTCAAGAAACCCATTTATCTTAGTCTGCAGCAGGTACATTTGTCTTTGTAGTGTCCATGGGAGGGTAAGAAAGGGAACTCTGATGATTCGGTCATCCTGCAGGGGAAGCTCCAGCTATGATCTCAATGATTACAAGACACAAGGCAATCATGGGCAAAGAGAAAGATTAATGGGAGAAGCCAAAGCTACCATAAGAAAGTCCTCCAAGCACCTCTCTCTCTCTCTCCTCTATGGTGAAATTGGAGGTGCTTTCTAGAGATTGTATCTCTACTTTAATTCATTAACCAAAATGTTCACTGATGACAAAACTGGTAAGCTTTTGCTGGGTAGACACATGGGTAGTTCTAAATCCAACAAGCAGGGCATCCCCTCTGGTGTTCTAACTATTTTGCCAAATTCTTTACTTTTCTAGGAGAAAAGCTAAAATATCTCAGCAGCCTGATGCATGTTCTTACAGAAAACTTGACAAGCATTTGCTGATTTGAGGTGGAGCGGGGTATGTGTGCATGCACTCACAGGCACGTGCACACACCCACACACACACACAGCTACCCATACATGCTCCAAACACCTGATGACAGAACACTCTGACCTAGATCCCTGCACTTGAGCAAATACAATCGTCTTTCCTTTCCCTTCAGTCCAGATGGAAGCCCCACGCTGGGGTCTCCTGTAGTGGGAGTGTGACAGCTACGATGTGACTACAGATCTAAAGTCAAAGAAACTCATTTTGTCTCCGTATTTAATTTCCGAAGTCTCTCAGAGAGAGCTCTGTAAACCAACCAGATGGTGGGACTCCAGTATCACAGAATGTGGCAAAGGATCACAAACGAAATTTTAGACAAGTAAAAGAGGATGGCCATGGATTACTCAAAACAGCAAATAATCCAGAACGCATTTTTATAATACCAAATTCCTGTTCGAAACTGAAGCCTTGTTTCTGGCGATCTTCGTTGTCCATTTGTACACACTAGTGAGATGCCAGGCAGCCCAGTGAGCGCTCCGTGTCGGAAGGGTAGCCGCAAAACAGCCAGTAGAGAAACCACTGTGCGCCGAAACGCAAAGCACTCTCGTCTGCTGTCGTCTAGACAGTATCTCATTCTCTGTTCAAAATGTCTGTGGAACGTGTAGATGAATGACAGGATCCATGCTGTATTTTACAAGGAAAGAAACTGAGGCTCAGAGAGAAAGCTGGCTAATTAAAGACCATACAACAGACTGACACGGGACTGCTGCTGCTTGTAATGGAAAGCTCCCTCCCGATGCCCTAAAAATCAAGGGGAAAATAAATGCACAGATAAACGTAAGCATGTTTGTAACATTGGTGTCACAATTCTTGTTTTATTTATTTTTCAGTATTTATCTTATTTATTTTATTCTTATTAGTACATGTTTGCCACACATGCACTTTACAATCATCTTGGGAGCGGGTACATGTATGTAACACAGGTTGGTTCTTTTATAGGCTGCTTAAGTTTATCTGTGCATCTATTTTCCCCTCTTTCCTCCCTCTTCCTTTAAATCCTCTTTCTTTTGTTCTTGTTGCTATATTTAATCATATCTCATGTTTCTGCCTTTTAATGTTTGCATTCGTTGAGGTTATTAGTTTCCTATACATGGCATATCTTTATTCTACTTATGTCCCCCTCCCCTCCCCTCTCTCCTGGCCCTTGGTCTCCTGGACTCATTTGTATTAACCAACACTGAGATTCCATCTTACACCCGAAAGAATAATGATCATCAAGAAATCAAAAAATAACAAATGCTGCGGTGAAAAAGGAACACTCCTGCATTGTTGGTGGGAATGTAAACGAGTACAACCATTATGAAACTCAGTATGGAGATTCCTCAAAGAACTAACATTAGAAGTTCCACATGACTCAACTATCTCCCTGCTAGATATCGTCCCCAAAGAGTTTAAGGCATCATACTACAGTGATACATGCATACCAATGTCTACAGCAGCACAATTCATAATAGCTAAATCCTGGAAGCTGCTGAATAAAGAAAATGTAGTATCTATACATAATGGAATACTATTCGACTATAAAGACTGACGAATTTGAGACATTTGTAGGAAAATGGACGCACCTGTCAAATATAATGTTGAGTGAAATAAATCACACACACAAGTTTAAATATTGTATGGTATCTCTCACTTGAGTGAGGCGAAGTGCAAACAAGGAGCACCAAAAAGGATGGCTAGAAGGAGACAAGAGGACAGATCTTGTTTTGCTTTAATCTACCACTAATAAAATAATAGTAGTGGAATTAATGTGGAAGCTACTTTTTTCTCCTCAGTTACAAGAAGACATTATTTTTTTTCTGTTTTTAATTGATGCTTGAGAAACAGATGCGGAGCAATACACTCAAAGGAGTAAGCAAACCAGTGCTATATGCAAGGTTTTATTGTTTTGCTGCCATCCTAGAATATTCTTGGCATATGTAATCTTTATCTACCAGTGATGAGCAAGAAAGCACCTAGCTGAATTTATATTTCAAAGGAAGGGAAAATATAACGAAAAATAATCATCCTCCCATTTCCAAGAAATTTTTATTAAGTTTTACGTTCACACCAAGCCTGGAAAAAAATCTGTTTGCATCAAAGAGGAAGCCAA
This sequence comes from Hystrix cristata, assembly GCA_004026905.1. NCBI lineage: Eukaryota > Metazoa > Chordata > Mammalia > Rodentia > Hystricidae > Hystrix > Hystrix cristata. Next base: position 20,036 of record PVJO010007143.1, on the reverse strand, counting down.
TGTTTATATTTTTGGCTTATTCTAAACCAAATTTGAGATTAACTTAAGTAGAAATGAAATATATTTTCACATGAGGTAAGGTGTCCGTTTAAGTCTAAGCTGTACTCAGTTTAAGATCTAGTCACCTCTGGGCACAGCCCAAGATGCCCAAGGGTCTGTTCTCCTCTGTTATTGAAGGAGCACCTCGTCCTGAGGACAGACTGACTCCCGGTGCTCCCACTTGGTTAGAAGGGTGGGATCGGACATGGGAAGACAGAATCTCCCTCTGCTGCAGGGTCAGGCTCTCAGACTGGAGGGTGTACCAGGCCATGGAGACTGGAAAAAGAGCCACATGTGATGCGGAAGTGACACATCACTGTGAAAGGCGCTAACTTTTCTGTGCTTTGGGGGCTCATTATGATGAAAAATGTGAGGTTTTAGTGTAGTTACAGAACAAATGGAGCTGATTTATGGTTTGGAGTTGCATAGTTCACATTGTGCATTGTCACGTTTCTAATAGGTGCATTTTGTATTTTCTTGAAGACACAGGTACACAAAATGCTAGAAAGCTGGATAGTAAATCATTCAGGCTTTGTGCGTCACATAAGTCTCTACAGCACGTTCAAAGAAGGGAAGAGTGTTGTGCAATCAGAAAGCCAGTGCCCGCTCTGGTCAGGCAACACAATCACTGTGGGACCCTGGGACAGCCTCTACTCTTCTCACCCTCAGGGTGCTCCTTTGGAAAGTAAGAGCAAAGCCAAAGTGCCTGAGGTCATTCTTATATTAAATGTTATATAATGACTTAATATTAAAGTTGGGGGGCAGGGGATTTAGCCCAGTGGTTAGAGTGCTTGCCTTACAACCACAAGGTCCTGAGTTCGATCCTCAGCACCAAAAAAAAAAAAAAAAAAAATTAAAGTCAGGAATTAACTAACAATCGTCAACAGAGCCAGATACAACACTCCAAACATGGTGCAGGGTAATGTGACTACCGAAGGGAAGTGAGTCTTTGCTTGCAAGGGTCGCAGTCAAAGCAAACTAACAGTCGCAGCACAGACTACCAGGAGTCTCGTTTGCTGTGAGATTGCAGAGGCTGGACACTTCTGTAAATATGAGAACCTTGACCACAGGGCTGTGCTTCATGCTAACACTTCACTGAGCAGCAAGTACAAGAGGGGAGAAAGGAAAGACGGTGCATTGTTAATACCACACGGCTGTTACTGTGGTCACACCAGACATCTCCAGGAGCCGCATGGAAACCTCTGTGTTTTGGAAGAGTGTATGAAGGGCAGCAATAGGGCCTGAGAAGGAAGGAACGGAGTCTGTCTGCCTCTCCTTGGTCACAATTCATATTGTAGAAGAATTCCCTCATGGTTGCATTTATATGACCTGGCCACGGTTGGGGGAAGTCAGAGCCTGGATCCCGCAGCATAGTGCTTGGTGCCGGGGGGTCCGGGGGAGCTGGGTATCATGGGTCACAGAGGACTCAGGGCAGGCACTGAGTGCTCGGTAGTCTCATCATAATGGGTGTGACAGAGTCAAGCCGGAGTGCAGCCCCAATCTGGAAAGACTGAACAAAGTGGCAAGACCAGGAGTTGCGGCAGTGATCAGACAGGGCCTCTTCACCGAGCATGTGACCGAGGCCCAGAGGAAGAAGGGGCCAAGCAGACTTCGGGAAGTGCAAAATTTGAGGTCAAACAAACAAAAGCAGAGCTGCAAAGGCTCCCAAGAGGAGGTGAAGCTTGAATTACAACCAGAAGGAAAGAAGTGAATTTCCAGGTAGACAAGCTGGGGTGTGGGCAAGAGATGATGGGACGACAAAGAAGTGCGGCAACAAGCAACTTTCACACCAAGAGAACAGTATTTGCAAAAGCCCAGGGAGTGAGAGATAGTGATCCTTCTAGTGAATGGCGCAGACTGCCTGGCTGGGGAGCTGTGGAGCCGCAGCGGGGAGGGCTCTTCATTCCGGACAAGCATCTCATCCTTGCCAGGTTCCAACCGGAAACTAAACCGCCGTGGAAAGACAGCTAGTCTTCATCAGCGACAGAGCCTCAATCTTTTTACCTTCTTAGGTTACAGTTCTCATTATCAGGGTGTGTGTGTGTGTGTGTGTGTGTGTGTGTGTGTGTGTGTGAGAATTAATATTATAAAAATTAATTTCCTGGTTTTCTTAAACAAGGATTCATTAATCCTTATTCCATACATAGGCCTCTTGTGGGGGCCATCTGTGAAATCAGCACTACAATTTGTTAGTTAAATATTGACTCTCGGAACATTGAAAACACGGACAGTTTAGTCATGAGCAGACAGCTGCTCTTTTCTAGCCTCTGAACAATGATCACAGACACTTGGTTATTGTTCCCTATAAGAAGAAAACACCCCGAAGCATTTCTTACTCCCAACTTTGCGGGTTACCCCTTGAGCTTGTGTGACTTGTATTTCAATGAGCTTTGACCTGTTTTTGAGGCCATTTTTGTACTGCTGGATTTCGACAGCAGGAAAGAGGAGAGAACACACTGCGGGCCATGGCGATGCGCTGTGCAGCAAGCTCACCGCCTCCAGGCCTTCGCGTCCAACAGTTCTTTAAGTTCTGTGATGCAGACCCCACCGTCATTCACTGTCCTTCCCTCGGGTCTTTCGTGTCCATCTTTTCTGGGCTTGGAGACCACGGTCCTGGATTGTAACACTTTCTTGTGCTTATTTACATCTCCCTCCTGCTATATACCTTATCACTGGACTTTACTGGAAAAAAAAAAAAACCTCAGTTCTAATGGATCCAGCACCCTGCTTACTCATACCTGCACTTATGCCGTGGTTGAGCGCACACACACACACGCACACGCACACAAAATGCTGACAGATCTCATTTTAAATTTATGACAAATAACTTCTCACACTGGCCCTTGATACTGCCCGCAAATCCACTGTAACATTCCTAATGCCTGAAGGAATGTTACAGGCATTAGGAATGTTACAGATGAATGATGAAGTGTTATCACTCATCTGGATAACGCTTACCACCTTTCCCTTGGACAAACCTCCGATACCTCCTCCGTCCTCACTCTTGACCAATGACTTGGTTCTTCTTTCTCTAAGAAAATAAAATTGATAACAAGAAAGCTACATACTCCCAACCACACGTACCAACCTGCCTGTACCTCACACGCTCACATTTCTCCAGTTATTCAAGGGATAAACTCAGTGGGCTCTTATCTGGGAAGATCCTTCATTGCCCCCAGTCCATTTTCTTCACTTGTTTTCGACTCTCCCTACCGCCATTTCTCTCCTCTTTCTCCTGCTTCACCTATTTTCTCTCTCCTGGGTCTTTTTCATCAGCCTATATTTCTCCCGCTTCCAAAGGAAAAGGAAAAAGAGATTCCTCTGACTCACATTCTGCAGCCTCTTCCTCATTCCTCTCGTCCCGTTTACCCACGAGACCCCTAACAGGTTTTTGCCCCCAACCCCATCGAAACAGTTCTTATCATGACCACAATTTGCAAAACTAATGATCAGTTCTCAACTCTTATTTTACTTGACCCACCAGCTGCGTGTGGTGGTATTGGCCACTTCTACTTCATAACATGTGCTCTTTACCTGACTTGGGCATCAAATTCTTGTCGCATCTCACTGGCTGCTCTTTCTTAGTCTCTTTTGCTGATTTTGTATACATTTCTTTCCCCTAAATTGTGGAGTGTCCAGGCTAAGTCCTTCTCTTATTTACATTCTTTCTCTGAATGAATTTATTCTGGCTCATGAGCTTAAACTTCATCCACATTTTGACAAAGTCCAAGTTCCTTTCTTAAAAATGAACCTTTCTTGCCAGGCTTTGTGGTGTATGCCTGTAATCCCAGCACTGGAGAGGCTGAGGCAGGAGGATCTCCATGAGTTCAAGACCACCACGAACTACATAGAATATCTCAAAAGAAATAAAGTAGAACCAAAAGAAATGGATATTTCTCTGAGATTTCAGACTTGTATATTCATTTCTATGTGACTAGGTAGCAAGCATTTCAAACTTAACATATCCACAATTCTTGTTCTCTTCCTCCACTCTACAAAAACCTGCTGTCTTCCCCTATCTTTCCAAACTGGTAATTCCCAATAGCTTCTTCCAGTTGTTTAAGACAAAAACAGTTCAGTAACCATTACTTTTAATTGAAATATAATTCACATGCCATAAAATTCATTTTAAGTGTATAATTCGATTATTTCAATAATACAGTGTAGCACAACCATTATCTAATTCCAGGGCATTGGTATTATGCAAAAAAGAAACCCTGTATCAGCCATTCTTTTATTCTTGTTGTTTGTTTAGTTCGTGTTTTTAGAAAATGCAAATTAAAACCTCAATGGTATACCACTTCATACCTATGTTAATGATTGAAACAAAGAATATGGACGTTTCCCTTTTTCTGCTGGTTTGCTTTCTGTGGTTTAGTTGCTGCAGTTAATCACAGTCCAAAAACATTATGTGAAAAAATCCAGAAACAAACAAATATAAGTCTTAAATTGTACACCACCCTGAGTAGTAGCACGATGAACTCTTACATTGTGTTGCTTTGCTCTGCCCAGGATCTGAATCTCTCTTTGTCCACCGTATTCACGCTGTATACACTACCCACCTGCTCATCACTTACTGGCTGTCTCAGTTACCTGAACAATCACACTCATGTAACTTATTATAGTCTAGTTACAATTGTTATAGTTTATTATTACTGTTAATTTTTACTGTGTTTAATTGACAAACGTTATTATCATCCTTTTACAGGAGGCCCCTGACTTACAATGGCTCAATGTGGATTTTTCAACTTTATGATGGTGAAAATTACATGCATCTAAAAGAAATTGTTCTTCAAGTTTTGAGCTTTGAACTTTTTCTGGGATAGGAATATGCAGTAATATACTCTCTCACAGATCTGGGTAATGGGAGTGAGTCAGCTCTCAGGTAGCCACAACACATACTCTACAGTGTACCATGTACGATAAATTACATAAGATATTCAACGCCTTATTACAGACTAGGGTTTGTGCTAGACTTTTGTCCCACTGTGGGATCATACAGGTGTCCTTAGCACATTTAAGGTAGGCTGGGCTAAGCAAACATGCTACAACATGTAGGGGTTAGGTATATTAAATGCATTTTCAACTTTACAATATTTTCAACTTACGTTGTATACATTAGACATAACCTCATCATAGACTGAGGCGTATCTTCAGGAAAAAAATAGTGTATTTGGTTTTGGTACTTTCTGCAGTTTCAGGCATTCACTGGAACACATTCCCTGTGAATACGGAGGGTGCTACTACTGTAGTGCCAACATCAAACACTGACAAAAAGGTAAAGAAAGGGGATTACTCCTACATTGCAGCCGCACCGGCGAAACGATACAGCAACCTCGGAAAACAGTCTGGTAGTTTTGCTTTTGTTTTCCATTTCAGTCATTCTTTACTTTTTTATTAGTGCATGTTTGAAGTACATGATATTTACACCCCTTGTGTGGAGCTGGTACATGGACATGATGCATCTTAATTCTTTTTCCATCCCTTCCCCTTCCATCCCTCCCGCTCTTTCCAACTCTTGGTCCCCTTCCCATTTGCAAAAGCTCCATTTTTCCTTTAATTCATTTTTTCCATGCCCTGTCCATCCCTCTCCCCTCCCTCCATCCCTCATTCTCCCTCCCATTTGAAAAAGATCTCCCTACCTCCTATTATCTATATTTTATTTGGTTCTTTATTTTTATTTTGAGTTTCTTATAGACGAGAAACCACGTGATGCTTAAGCTTGTGTGTCTGATTTCTCTTAACATTATGATCTCATTATTTATTTCTCATAACATCATGAATTCATTTTCCTACAAATGACTCAGGTTTATCCTTCTTTATGGCAGGGTAGTATTCCATTGTGTATAAGTACCACATTTTCTTTTTCCAGGCATCTGCTGATGGATATATAAGCTGCTTTCAAGACTTAGCTATTATGAATTGTGCTACTGTAAACATGGCTGTGTATGACTGTAATATGATTACTTTAACTCCTTTGGGAAATATCTAGAAGGGAACTAGTTGGTTCAAATGGAATACCTAGTGTCAGTTTTTTGAGGAATCCCCATACTGATTTCCATAGTGGTTGTACCAGTGTACATTCCCACCAACAATGCAGGAAGATTTCTTTCCCCCTTTAGCCCATCAGCACTTATTATTTGATTTCTTTTTTTTAAATAGATTTTTATTAAAATTTATCCAAAATTACACAAATTTACGGCCAATTACACAAGCTTACAGACCACAATACATTGTGCCTTTTGCTTATGACAGTGAGCAACGTAAACAAACACATAGATGCAGCATTAAGTCACAACTACATAAAGTTACTGTAGTACTTAGTGCACATGTCACTGTTTTAAATTTGGGTTATTAGGTTCTTGTTTTTAAGATATCATTATTCCTCTGGATTCCCAATCCCCTCCCCCTTTGCCCTCTTCTTGTTCCCTTGGATCCTTTGCCTATTAGCTTATATCTAACACCTTGCCTTTCTGTATCCATTGTTTACCCTTTTTTTGGTTTACATTTTGCCTCACTCAAATGAGGGATACCATTTGGGATTCAAGTTTGCGAGTCTGGTTTATTTCACTCAACATTATAGTTTCCAGGTCCATCCATTTTGCTATAAGCTATAAATGTCATTCTTTATAGCTGAATAGTATTCCATCACGTATAGATAGCACATTTTATTTATCCAGTTATCTATTGATGAGTATACAGGTTGCTTCCAGAATTTAGCTAGTACAAATTGTGCTATAAACATTGCTGTGCAAGTATCTCTGTAGTAAGGTTTGATTTTTTGATAATGGCCATTCTTTCTGGGCTAAGTGCCCTTTTAATTTGGATTTCTTCAATGGCCAGCAACGTTGAGCATTTCTGCATGTATTTACTGGCCACGTGTACTTTTTCTGTGAAATTTCTGTTCATTTCAGTCATTCTTAACTTCGCCTTTCTCTCACACGGCACATCCAATCCACAGAAAATGGGGACCTTCATATTCCAAACACTCAGAATGTAATCATTTCCCCTCACTTGCATGGTGGTAAACCTGTGACGTCCACAGGATTACAGGAACGGTCTGAAATGCTCTATTCTTCTTGATGCCCATCCTAGTTCTCTCTCAACATAGTAGTGACGGGAAGCCTTTTAAAAATCTAACTGCATCTCAACATGCTCTTCAAAATTCTCCAACGGCTGCCTTTCCCCTTAGAATAAAACCTCACCCCACAGGGTCTGCATCTCCTGTTGTTTCTCTGACATCCTCTCCTGCCACCCTTCTGCTCACTTCAGCACTCCAGTCACACCTGCTGCTCTTCAAACCCGCTAAGTGCCTGCCCAGCTCAGCCTGCCTGAGTCTGTCTCCCACCAGATACCTACAAGCCTGCCCCCGTCATGTTCCTGAAGTCTCTGCTCAACTGTCACCTTCCCTTAACAATCCACACTGAGTAATATTCGCTCTAACCCCCAGCCTGATGTAGGTTTCTCACACCCTGTTTCTTTATCTGACATACTATCTATGCACTTGCATGTACGGTAATTGTCTGACTCCTCCCGACTGTTAGGTAAATGTCCTGATGGTAGGGACTTTGTCCCAAAACAGGCCTGATGCATAAAAAGCACTCCATTAATATTTGTTTATTAAACAAAAGAAGAATTAAAGGGAAATATGAGTCAAGACAAAGAAAAAAAGTAGACTAAGCCAGACCTGCTAAGTCTATGACAAGAAAATTGAATCTCCAGGTACTTGTTAAAAATTGTGATGGAATTTAAATCCTTTCTAGAAAAAGAGTAAATAGGATAGGAAGATGAGTATGACTGATGGCAGACTGCAATAAATAAGTCCTAAAGAGAGAGCGTGCTCATGCCTGAAAATGCCTAGCTAATAGTGCTGTGGCTAGCATATAGTAGCCCCTCTTCACTGTGGTTTTGGTTTGAATTATCTGAGGTCGTCTGCAGTCTGAAAATATTAAGTGGAAAATCCCAGAAATAGACCATTCATCAACTTTGAATTGCAGCCTGTTTTGAGCAGTGTGCTGACTCTCATTCTGCCTTGCTCCATCCCACCCAGGATGTAAACCACTCCTTTGTCCACGGTACCTACACTCAGGGTACCCTCTGCCTGTCAGTCACTACCGCCATCTTAGTTACATGACTAAGTGTGGCAGGATCACAGTACTTGGAGCCAAGTAACCTTTGTTTCACTTAATAATGACCTTAAAGTGCAAGGGTGGTGGTGTTGGCAATTCGGATACGGCAAAGAGAAGCCATAAAATGTTTCTTTTAAGTGAAAACGTGAAAGTCCCTGACTTACTAAGAGAAGAAAAATATCATATGATAAGTTTGCTAAAATCTATGTAAGAACATACCCTCTATCTGTAAAACTGTGAAGAAGGAAAAAGAAAGTCCTGCCAAGTTTGCTGTTACATCTCAAAACACAAAAAGTTAAAGCCTCAGACGGTAGCAAAAACAAAAATAACCTAGCCATGTGTCATGGGACACACCTGTAATCCCAGCTACACAGAAGGCAGAAGCAAGAAAATTGCATGTCTCAGGCCAACCTAGGCAAATTAGCAAGACCCTGTCTCAAAACTTTTTTAAAGGGCTGGGGTTGTAGCCCAGTGGTAGAGCACTCCTGGGTTTTATCTCCAGTACTGAAAAAAACTGATTAAAATTGGGCAAATGATCTGAGCAGACATATCTCAAAAGAACATGTAAAAATAGCCAGTAAATAATGGAAAAATACCCAACAACACTAATTAACAGGAAAATGCAAATCGAAACCACAGCGAGGTAACATCTTAGCCCCACTAGATTGGTCACTATCAAAAACGCAAAAAATAAGGCAGGCAGTGCAGCTCAGTGGCAGAGCGCATGCCTAGTATGCACCAGACCCTGTGTTCAAACCCTAGTGATACAAACAAACTAAACAAAAAATGCTGGTGAAGATATGGAAAATTCGAATTCTATACACTCTTGGAGGGAATGTAAATTAATACGGCCACTATGGAAAACAGTATAAAGTTTCCCAAAAAGCTATTAGAATTGCAGTATGATCCAGCTATGTCACTCTTAGGTATATATCCAAAGACAATGAAATCGCCATATTGAAGAGATACCTGCACTCCCAAATTGACTGCAGCACTATTCACAGTAGCTAAGACATGGACTCCACCCAGGTGTCCATCAAAGTTTAAATGAATGTTTTAAATGTTATATATATATAAAATATATAATGATATTATTCAGCCATAAGAAAAAAACAAAATCCTATCATTTGTAGCAACATGAATGCAACTAGAGGACACTGTATTAAGAGAAATGAACCAGACACCGAAAGATAAATACTGCATGCTCTTGCTCATTTGTGGAAACTAAAAACATGGATTTCATAGAAGTACAGAGTAGATTAGTGGTCACTAGAGGTGGGGAATGTGGGGAGGGGACAGAGGGAAGCTGAATAATAAGTACCAAGATACAGTTAAACGAGAGAAATAAATCCTAGAGTTCTACTGCATGGTAGGCTGACCGTAGTTCACAACAATTTATTAGACATCCTATAAAGGATTTAGATGAGTTTCGAGATTCCCAATACAAAGAAATGATAAATGTTTAAGAAGATAGAAATACTAATTACTCTGATTTAATCATTACACAGTGTACATATATGCTGATTTATCAGTATAATCCGTAAATATATACAATTGTCCTATGTTGATAAAAAGGACATAATAAAAGAGCTAAAGCCACAGTGCATGATTAGTGCATGGTTGCTTGCCTCACTCCATTTCATTATGTGGGCATCATTTCATTTCACATCATCACAAGGAGTCTGAGTACAGCGCAGTGCTGGGAGTCAAAGCCAAGGCCTCGAACGTGCTAAGGAAGCACTCTAACACGGTGCTGTATCTCCAGCCCCAACAAGATGTAGACAGACAGAGACGGAGACACTCTAGACCACACAGTCTAGACCACACAGTCACATAACTTTATTACAGTATATATTATGTTTTGTCTTATTATTAATCTTTGCTGTTAATCTCTTATTGTGCCCTATTTATAAATTAAGCTTTAATATCAGTATAACTGTATAAAAATTAGTGTGTGAAGGTTCTGTACTAACCACAATCCCAAACATCACTGGGGATTTTGGACATACTCCCTTGTGGATAAGGAAAGACATCTGTAATGGGTTTTCACCCAAGTGTATTCAGTCTTTATTCAATAGATCCTGAATGGGTGGGCTGAAGGTTACAAAGATTGGATGAAGAAAAAACGTATTTGGGCTTGAAGACAGTCATTTTCTTACTAGACTACAGTATTCTGACTGCTGTCTCTCTGCCTCCACATCCACCCAGTTCAGCCCTCAGGGTTATCTCTGGATACCTGTTGCTCAGATCACTGGGTCCTCCGGGAAAGAAGATGAACTAAATTTGAGCAAAAAGAAATGCCCTCCAGGGACCTACAGCTTAACAAATGAGGGTAATAGAAACAGTAAAAATCCAGTTCACAGACTAAAATCAGAAGAAAAGAGACGCTCTGCTGAGAGAGAATAACAGAAGACTGGCGACCAATAGAACCAGCTATAGAAAAGCAGTCACCAGCTCATGGGCCATTCCCAGGCACAGTAAGTCAACACCGATGCACGCGTTAGAAGGTCCAGGAGATGAATCTCTCTAGAACAGAGAGAAAACAGCATTAATACGATCTTGGGCTCAGCATGATGGCACATGCTATGTAGGAGGATGAGGCAGGAGGACTGCAAATTCAAGGAGAGCCTGGGCTACCTAAGAAGACCCTGTTTTAAAATAAACTATTAAAAAGCAGCTGAGGATATAGCTCAGTGGTAGAGCTTCTTTGGGTGCAACCCCGAGTACCAGCAGAAAAAAAAAATTATTTACATTTATTGAACATTTATTGAACATTTGCTGTGTGGCAGGTCCTTATATAAGCCTTTTTTTTTTTTAAAATACTGGGGATTGAAGCCAGGACTGTCATACTGAGCTGTATCTCCAGCCCCTTTTCAAAAATTTTTTTGTTTTAAGACAGGGTGTCCCTAAATTACTAAATTATCTAGGCTTGAACTTAGGATCCTCCTGCCTTAGCTTCCCAGAGTGCTGGAATTACAGGCATGAACCACCACTTGGTTTACGTAAGTCTTTTGTGCATATAAATTCATCTGATTCTTACTATTATCGTGTCAATTAGGTACTATCTCAGAGAGACAGAGATGTTAAATCTGTCTACAGCTATATAATTAGGAAGTGGGGCCAGGAGTGGGATGCAGATTATCTGTTTTGAAAGGCCATCATTTTTTTTTCTCCTTTTTTTTTTTTTGTTTAATAAAAACGTTATTGAGGTATAAGTCCCAATCCAAAATTCACCCTTTTAAAGAATACAGCTCCATGAATTTTTAGTATATTCATGAAGCTGTGTGATCATCGCTGCCATCAATTCTAGAACATTTTCATCACCCCAAGAGAAAGCCCATACCTATGACCAATGACTTCCTGGTTCCCTTTCTCTCCTCACAGGCAACCACTAATCTCTTTCCTGTCTCTGTGGCTTTTGCTCTTCTGGACCCTTCAAATGAATGGGCTCAGGTAACAAGTGGCCTTTTGCTCACCCATGCAGTGGCACATATCATAACTCCTCTCATTTTGTCAAGTAATAGTCCGTGTATAGAACAATGTATGTATCTATTCCTCAGTTGAGCATTTGTACTGTTTCCACTTTTTGGCCATGAGGAGTAATGTAGCCAGGAACATTCATGTACTGTATAAGCTTTTGTGTGAACACATGTTTCCACTTCTTTGGGGTGTATATTTAGGAGTGGGATTGTTGGGTCATAAGGTTACAAGGTGCTTAATCTTTTGAAGAACTCATACTCCTTAGTCACTCCACTTTCTGGAACCTGACACCAGATATCTCACAGCACATATGAAGTCACGGCTGTCTCTCACTAAAGATGTTTGTGCTGTTCTCACCTCTTGCATTCTAGAATCTTTGTGGGTTTTTTTTTTTTTTTTTTGCCTTTGAAGGTCAACATACTGTTCTTACAGCATAAAATAGAACTTCATTAATTTTAATTTTGAGGTGAACAAAGATTATTGAATATATAATATATGCAAAGAGCCATTATAAAATACGGGACGGATTCAGAAAATGAAGTATTTCTTCTGTCCTGCCTGCTTTTAATAAATATTTGTTGGGCATCTAGCAAGTACTGTTCACTAGCACTGGGCAACAGGAAATCACGGGTGAGCTTGTTCACATGGCACTTAAAATCTTCTGGGGAATACAGATACATGGAATTGTGAACTGCTGTAGAGCTGCCAAGCAGAATGTGCAGTGCCCTGAGATGCATTGACAGGAGCACAAAACCTCGATGAAGGAAGGAGCCTTTCGGATACAAGGATCCTAGAGCACAGCAAGAGCTCAGAGAGAAGAGAATAATGGAAATGAGAGGGAGAAGGCCAAGACCACACAGAAATACATGAACCAGGTAAGTCTGTTTTTAAATATTAAATCAAAGAGGAGCAAAGGAATTAAAAAGAGGAACTCAAATATTTGCGTGCCGTTGGTCATTGCAGCATTATCTATACCAGTCGAGAGGTGGGAACAACCCGAGTGTCCATCAACAGATGAATCAGTCAACAGGAGGGGCCTATCCATACAACAAATACCGTTCAGCTGGAAAACAGAAAGATGCTCGGGACAATTACAACATGGATGAACTTCAGAAAGTTTATGCTAAGTGGAAAAAGCCAAACAAAAAAGGACAAATGTTCTATGAGCCTGCAAATACAAAACATGTAGAATAAGCCAATTTATAGAGACAGAAAACAGATTAGCGGTTACCAGGGAACAAGGGGAAATGAAAAGATAGTCTTTAATGATTACAAATTTTTTGTAATGGGAGATGAAAAAGTTTTGGAAATAGTAGAAATAGTAGTGATGGCTGCACAACATGAATGTATTTAATGCCACGGAATGGTACACTTCAAATTATCAGAATGACAGAGTTTGGTTAGATAGATAGATATAGATATATAGATATAATTAGATATATAGAAATATATATATATATTACCACAATAAAAAAAATTAAAAGAAGCCATTAACAAATTGAAACAAGTTGTGTAGGAGTGTGGGGTATGACACGATTAAATTTAGGTTTTGCAAAAACCACTTTAATTTAATTTTCATATAGAAAGGATGGCTGGGATCCAGATTAGATATAAGTAGCCTAACTAGATTTGCAGTGCAGGTGAGCAGAAATGGATAGAGTTAAGAAATACAAAGTTCGGATTTGTGATTGAGATGAGAAGCAGGGCAGAATAAAGATGTCAGTCAGGATAGGAAATAGTAAAACAAATCTAAACTTGGATGAGACAAAGTTTGACTAGCGCAATGCCTTCGGAGGGATACAAAGGAGACAATTTGCTACACCAGTTAGAGCCAAAGGGAAAGGTAAGAATAGAGCTACAAAATGAAAATTCAAATCTCTCCTTTATAAACACGAGGCTGTAAAACCTGTCTATCTAGATAGAGTAGGAAGAAGATACAAGACTTTAAGTGATGCTAAAATGTTTGGCACCAATGATAATTTTTTATGGAGACGAGAAGAGTTACAGTTTCATGGAGATACATTACTTGAAGGACTAGATTGGGAAGGTAGGAGTGATGCTCTGCCTGGCCCAGGAGGAGCCAGAAATTCAAGCCCAAAAGGAAAGTGTCTGTGACACACGGAGTAACGGGACGCGGCTGCAGATGGTTCCTCGCAGAGCAGAGGGCATTCTTAGCTCAGCGGAAGAGTTTTGCCAGGACGCCTGGGGACAGGAAGGCGGGGACAGAGGGCGGAGGATCCCCATGCGGGGTGCACATTGTGCGCCCCATGGTCCTGAGAGAGGGCAGAGCTTTCTGCATTCCGTGGGCCTGCTCGGCCACCCGCTGTGTTAGTGGGGTTGTGGCAGCCTGTGGACTCAGCTCTGGGCATCTGCTCTTCCAGGAAAGGCACCGTTCGGGTCGTATCCCGTGAGCTGCGACGCTGGGTGCTGTTTCCATCAGTGCCGGACGCGCTTCCTCAGCCCCCCGCCCCAGGCACTGCACAGTCCAAAATGTGAGGGCTGGAGGTATTTATTACCAGCACCTTTCTCTCCAGGCGGCAGACCAATTTTCTTTCCTCCAGATGGCTCTCTCGGGCTAGCCAAAGAGAGGACTGAGCTGGCCATCTGCTTCCCGTTGCCATTTCAAGCTGGCTAGCCAGTCAACAAGGGTGGCGAAGCCCAGCGCACCCGCTGTCCGTCTAGGCTGCCCCCACTCGGCCTCACACCTTGTCACACTAGGCGGGAGAGGACGGGGCCGCGCTGAAATCCGTGTCTGACCCTTGCCAGGTGGGACGGGTTGCTTCAGACCCGTGCGAGCCAGCCTCCCTGACTGCTTGTCCTAGGACTTCCTCTGAGAATGATATTATGCCGAACTGATACGTGCCAAAAGGGGGGTGACTTGGGGAGGGCACAGGCAGCTTTTGGTTAACACGTCTGTTGGGAACAATGTCAGATAATTATGAATCTTACATGAGTAAGATAATTTAATTATGATTTCTAATGTATACTCCTGTGTTTGTTTTGTTTTCGATTCTTTATAATCATGTTTATATATTTGCAATGTCAAAATAACTCTGCACTCATTGTCCAAATTCTGTAAAAGGCAAGTGGAAAATTTTAAAACTCATCTATAATTCTGTGAACCATAGAGATAACTACTATTTATATCGTTAAATATGTTTTTAGTCTGCTGTTCCTACTAAAGATGTTGAGATTACACTATGTACAATTTCCTATTTTGAATTTATAGCTTAGCAATCTAATATAAAAAGCTAAGCTTTAAATATATGAATTTTGTGACAGGATCTTGCTGTGCAGTCCAAAGTAGTCTTGAACTCACTAGCCCACACTGCCTTCCAATTTGCTACTCTCCTGCCTCAGCCTCCCACATGCTAAGATTACAGGTATGCACACTACCGCACCAGCTAAAATAATAAATCTTTTATGTGCTGTAAACACGTACTAATAAAACAACCAGAAACATAATAAAAGAACTTTATAAAATATTTTTTATGATTAATAGGACTAACCTTGATAATAGAATTTGCTTAACCATTTCTTAATTCCTGGACATTAAGTTTTCTCCAGCTTGTTACTAGATAGCTCCATAATGAACATCTGTGCCCTTTAGATTTGCCATTTATGTCTCTTCCCTGAGGAACAAGGACTACACCATTCTTGAAGACACAGGCATAGGCAAGGACTTTCTGAACAGAACCCCAATTGCACAAGAAATGATACAGCTAGTCCCCAATTTATTTGTTCACATCTCCCAAATTTATACAGCTATTCTAACCTCTGAGCTCCTATAGCTGTATATCCAACTGCCTACTTGGCATTTATGGGGAGTTTCACGTGGATCTTAAATACAACATAGCAAAACAAAGCTCTTCATTATCTCTAGTGCTTGATAATTGAACTAGGAGACCAAACTTGTGCATAAAGCACTGGGGGGGGGGAACCCCTAGCCTGGTAACTTTTTAAGGAAATAATTTAATGTTTTATGATTATATATGCAGTCATCAAAGTTAGGATTTGATTAGCTACCTTTAGATTTTAACTTAGCATTGCTTTTATTTGGTACCATGTTTAGAGAAAAGAGGTAACACAATATTGTTTGTGTGTAAGATCCCTAAAAGGCAATCAGTCACCATCCTTGTCCCATTTTCCACATTTCAGTAAATCCATCAGTAATGTCACTCATTCACCTGGTAATCATCCTTGGTGACGTTCCCAATTTCTCATGTTCAATACATGAGCAAGTCTTGCACATGGGTTCCCAAAGGATCTCAGACCATGCACTGTTCTCACCCTTGCCCCATCGCTTGGTTATAATTTCTTTCCTAGATTATTGCAGAAAACCTCCCTCTGTTTATTCCACTTTTATGCTTGCTCCCTTCTGCTGCCTTTGCTACTCAACAGGTAGAATGTTCTTTTAAAAATTCATAATTCCACTTCCATTGCTAAATACCCCTTAATGGTCTCTCACTAATCTTCCAATATAATTTCAGCTCCACGCCGTGACTCTCATGCCCTGCCTGCCCCGGTCACTAGTTTCCTAGTCACACCCTGGACACTGGCTCACATTTAAATTCTGTCTCGCCTCTCATTATTTAGTCTCAGCAGCCTCTCATTATTTAGTCTCAGCATTCTTGAGTGACATCTATTCAGAAAAACCTAGTTCAAATCTACCCTGATCTCATATCACCTCATCAAGTTTGTTCATTTCTTTTTGTTTACTTTCTTTTCAAATCTCTTACACTAGACTGTAAACTGAGTTTAGTTCAGAGGTCTAATCTGGGTGCTTAACTCTTAGTTTCTCTTTGTTTCATCCACAGAGGGCTCCAACATTTAAGGATGAATTTCTGGGGTCCACCCATGCATTAAATCAGGGCTCAGTCTCATAACAGACCCAGTGCTTTTTCCACTTCCTCTCACTAAAAGAAACAACTCTCAAAATTGGGGCAGTTGACTGCTTCTAACCCAACAGAGAATCAAATCTGTGGCTTGTTTGTAGTGAACATCAGTGAGAATAACTGATCAATAAAAGAGCAAGTTGGGGTTGGGGATTTAGCTCAGTGGTAGAGCGCTTGCCTAGCAAGGGCAAGCCCTGAGTTTGATCCCCAGCACCTAAAATAAATAAATAAATAAATAAAAAATAAATGAGCAAGTCACTCTGGTCTCCCATTTCCTCATCAATGCAATGAAAAAAAGCAATGATTTTTAAGTTCTCCCCAAACCCCAGGAGCCTCATCATACAAATATTTAAACAACTGAAAGGAAGTTTAGTCACAAATCTGGACTGTGCTTCTGGAAGCTTCCTAGCAAGTTTAGCACAGGAAGTGATAATCAAGAGGTTATCTAGAACCCATCACAATGATGTCATCTTCCTGTTGCCATATTGTTTGAAAAACTGAGTGACATTCTTTTGTCTTTTCCTATATGAAAATGGAGGGCTTTTAGATTCATCATTACTTTGTAAACCCTTAAAAGATTTACTGGTGCTTACAGTTCACAATACAACTCTCATGAATACTTAGTAGTGTCTATTGCAAAATAAATTTCTCAAATGCTATTATATATGTGAAAATTTTCTTTACTTGCAAATATACAAATGTTGTGTTATCTGAATCGCAGGACTGAGTTCGATCCCTGGCACCAAAAAAATAAAATATAAATAAAATAAATAAAAATAAAAATAAAACACAGGAGATGTTTAAACATGAAAATAGGGAAAGCTGGATTTTAAGACCTTCTATCCCAACTCTTCCTGAAGAAGAAACATTGCAGAAATCCTTAAAAATTATTGGAAGCAGGGATTTGGCCTCCTAACTGTGCACCTGTTCTGTGTCCCTACTCTGAATGTGATATGTTAAGGAGGCTGGGCAAATTGACAAAATTCAACGGCTTCTGATGCATCATAACCTAGAGTTTCTCAGAATGACTCTTTTAACAACCATGGAATTTTTTATTAGGCTTTAGTAAATCTATTTGGTGTGTTAAAATTCAATCTTACCCTGAATGCGGCGTGGCATTTAGACTGTTAATTTCAGTCTCTCTTTACATAGTGGATGTTTACTCCAAATGACCTATCACACTGAATAAAAACTGTTTTCTAAGACATTCTTTAAAGCTTCTCACTAGTGTCTACTGAATTAGTGGTCAAATATTGAACCATAAAAATCATCCATTAGAAGCTGGAAAACATACAACCCAAGATGGAATAAGCTTGGTAATCATTTTGACAAGGGCGAAATTGAAGTAAGAGACCTTGCTTAATCCGCTGAAACAAACATGAGGAAGTGTGATAGAGACTCTGCCCTTCAGCGCTGTGAGCGGCCGCATCCTCCCGTCTAGGTTGGAGGAAATGGAGCTACCGGAAGCAGCCACGCTCCAGGTGGCTGTCGGTACTCGCTAAGCTTTGAACCAGCTGGCAGCCGGGCCCTACTTGGGCACAGGCACGGATCTAAAATCTGCTCGTAGGCACAGATGCATTGGCACAAAATCTGTCCTTAGGCCCTGGAACTGAGATTTGGGGCTGTACTTGCACAATGTATCATTGCGGCAAGGGGCTGGGGATTTAGCTCAGTGATTAGAGTGCTTGCCTTGCAAGCACAAGGGCCTGAGTTCGATGCCCGGCACCACAAAAAAAAAAAAAAAAAGTTGCCTATCATTGTGGCAAAGTGATTGAAACGGCAGGGATGGGCAAATCTGATAAATTCAGGAGGCAGAGGAGGAAGAATTCAATCATTATTGGCATCAGACCCAAAGTTTTAAGGAGAAGGGAAGAAACAGTTCGGGTAGGAAATTTCCGGAAGGATATACATCAAATTGTTATAGTATTTGCCTCTGAAAGAGTTTTTTCCAATTGTACATTCCTATAATAATTTTGATTTTTTAGAAAGTGTATATTACTTACACGATCAGAAAAAAATAAAAACTTTGGAAATCAAGAAAAATGCTACACTCAAAATTTGCTCATCAGCAATCAGTCCCGAGATCTTTACTTTTAGAGTACTGAAAAGGAAATGTGGGATTCTCCCCTTCGATTTCCAGTCACAAAAGACTGGCTCTCACCCCTTTGCAAACTGCACACGATTCCTCTCTTCCTCGCGGAGTAAACGCCACACAAAGTAGATCTGCTAGTACTTGAGGAGGGTATGAGTCGCATATATAAAATAAAGACTTTTGGTTCATCTTCAGTAAAACAGAATATTCTTTAAACCAACAGTGCTGGAGGAAAATGATTTCATTAACAGAAACGTTTGGCCCAGATAGCAGATGATGCCTTTCACCTGCCACCGCAATTAAAATGTCTAATAAAATACCATTGAGATAAATTATGATTCTTTATTCAGAGCTCATCAGAGGAGATCTAATTTATTGCACTGACTATAACTTGGTAAGAAGTCTCTGTTGAAAGCTAACACCATGATAAATTTTAATCATGTGGGTAGAACAAGCTTCAAAGCTATATTAATTATACATTTAAGCTCTACATACAAACTCATACATTGCAGTACATCCTGACCCTGTAAAATATAGTCTGAACTAAATTAAAATATGCCAATTTCCTCAGCAGTTATTTGCTTTTGATATACTGTAGTTATTTCAGTCTGCTCTTTATAAACATTAAATTATTGCTGTGCTTTCTTAGCCATTTTGTTTCCCCAGAGAGAGCTCCATGCTCCAGTTAACTTTCCAGCAAGATTTTTACTTCTGCAGAATACAAAGTAGATACTCAGAATGCCTTTCTCCACACCAGATCAGTGCCTTAGTAAAAGGAGTGAACGTTGCTGGCAAGTATTACTTTGCTTTCCCGAAGACTACAGCCCCGTGCACCCCAGCCTCTGTAATTTCCACTCCCAAACTCTCGTTACGATCCTAACAGAGGGACACAATTTAAACCACTCAAGTCTCTGTAAGCACAGGCATATTTTCTCTGCTTCAGAAACAACATTTTCAGGAGTTAGAGATGTAGCTCAGTGGTCGAGTGCTTGCCTAGCAAGCACAAGGCCCTGAGTTCAATCCCCAGCACCCTCCCAGAGAAACAGCCTTTTCATACCCATCTTTTTAGCAACACGATTCATAATAGCTAAAACTTGGAAGCAGCCCATATGTCCATAAACAGATGAATGGATAAAGATAACGTGGTGTTCACACAATGGAGTACTACTCTGCAATAAAGAAGGATAAACTTGAGTCATTTGTAGGAAAATGGATATACCTTGAGACCATAATGTTAAGTGAAATAAATCAGACACACAATCTTAAATATCTCATGGTTTCTCTTGTATAAGAAACATAAAATACTAATAAAGAGCAAAACAAAAGGTAGATAGTAGGAAGTAGGGAGATAGAGCTTTCTCAAATGGGAAAAAGAGGATCAAAAGATGGAGGGTGGAGGGG
>PVJO010007142.1:0-84034 GCA_004026905.1 Hystrix cristata | reverse complement strand
CCAGTCGTCCAGGCGGTAGTTCTGCCACGCGATGCTGGCGGCCGTGGCGCTGTGCAGGACCGGGAGGCTGATGCGGAAGAGCGGGGCCAGCGTGCTGTGCATGTGTGCGGGGATGTAGGCGGGCCGCCCGTTCATCCTGGCCAGGGCGAGCAGCGTGGCGTACTGGCCCATCTGGTTCCCCAGGCGGCCGATGGCGTTGCCGGTGAACATGCCCTCCCGGGGAAGGTGTCCCGGCACCAGCAGCACGCGGGCTGAAGAGGCCCAGGGAGTGGGCACCTGGGCCAGGTGCTAGTGGCAGTGGAAGATAGTGGACGCCACAAAGATGATAAAAAGTAAGTAGAAAGTGGAGACAGGCGAGCAGGTGGCCCTGAGCTCCGTGGTGGCTGTGGGCCGAGGAAGACATGGGTCTGTATATTTCGTTCACACACCCCAATTCGTCCACTCGCTCAGGCCGTCCACCCGTCCAGTGGGTGCCGTGGAGGGGGCCAAGAGCAGACACTGGGGTCTGCACCTGGGACTGTCTCTTATGAGTGCTGGGGCCTCATCACATTACTACGATTCTCTGAACCTGTTTTCTCTCCTGGTAAACAGGCATGATTAAATCACACCTTTTGAAAATGCCTATATCCAGCTGGGTGTGGTGACACACACCTGCAATCCCAGCTTTGGTGAGGCAGGAGGACCATGAGTTCCAGGCCAACCTGGGCTACATCGTGAGATCCTGTCTCAAAAAACAGGGGCTGGGGATTTAGCTCAGTGGTTAGAGTGCTTGCCTAGCAAGAGCAAGGCCCTGAGTTTGATCCCCAGCACCAAAACAAACAAGCAAACAAACAAAAAAAGAAGAAAAATGCCACACAAAAGGAAGGAAGAGAGAGACGGAAAGTGCCTGTTTTTTGACCATTTATAACCTACAACTGCAGCCATCTTCATGGTGCACCCTAACAGAGCTATCTCAGAGGGTGGTGTGAAAACTAAGTGTGATCGCTGCTTCCCCCCATCTGCGGTTCCACTCTTCACAGTTTCAGTTACCCAAGGTCAAGTGTGGTCTTAAGTCATTAAATGAAAAATTCCAGAAATAGATCATGTTTAGGTTTTGCGCTTTGTGCTGCCGGAGCAGTGTAATGAAGTCTTTCCGCCCTAGTGAATCAGCCCTCAGGCCGCGCACCCGGCTGCACACGATGCCCCCTGCCGGCCATTCATAGCATCTCGCTGTCACACGGCGTGCAGGGACTACAAGTGTCTGCCCAAGTGACACTTACTTCAGGGGTCCAAAGTGCAAGAACAGCGATGCAAGCAATTCAGATATCATAAAGAGAAAGAGAATCCAGAAAGGGTTTCCTTTAGGTGGAAAGTAAACATGCAATTAGCATATGCTGAGGGAAGAGAGATCATATTCACATAATTTTCATTACGTATACTGTACTTTTACAAGAGCTCTAGTTATTGTTGTTAATCTCCAGCTGAGCCTAATTTAGAAATTAAATGTCATTATAGGGATTAATGTCTTTGAAAGAACAGTGTATCCAGGGCTTGGGACTAAGTGGTTTTGGCATCCACTGGGGGACTTGGTGTGGGTCCCCCACCTGGACTACTCTAACTTTTGTCACTTTTTTTTTTTTTTTTGGAGACAGGGTCTCGCTATGTAGTCCAGGCTGACCTTGAACTCACTACATAGTCTAGGCTGGCTTCAAACTCATGGTGACCTCCTGCCTCAGCCTCCCGAGTGCTGGGATTATAGGTGTGCATCACCACACCCAGTCACATTTTTGGGGAGCACCTACCCCACAGGAAGTGCTCTGTCTGTGCTGTAAATCAATTCTTCCAGTGCAGGTGCGTGTCAGCCATCATACCAGGCAGGGACGCACATGGAGAACAAAGCAGACATGAGTCCTCCCTGGTCCCACGTAGCCAGCGCTGGGAGAGGGGCTGAGGGCACAGAGTCTGGTCGGAGGACTCAGGTTCACAGCCAGGCACTGCCTCCTGCTTCCCGTTAGATCTTTAACCTCTGTGCCTCAGTCTCCTCCTCTGTGGAATGGGGCCAGTCACAGCCCCGCCATCACTATCGGCACATACAATGGATCAGGCCACTCAGGTCTCTGACCCTCCTGTGAACCTACGTTGGCCGGGCCTGCCCAGGCTGTCAAATATGGCAGAAGTAACACGGTGGCCATTTCTGGCCCAGGATTTAAGGGACCGGTGGCTTCCACTCGCCACCTCTGGCTTTAGCGTTTATATGTAGGTTTGCCACAAGCAGCCCTCCCCCTGCAATCACTGAAATACGGTTCACATGCCATATGATCCACCCATTTAAAACGCACAATTTCACGGCTTTTAGGACATTCACAGAGCTCCAAGAGCATCTGAATCACTTTCAAAACATCTGTGTCACCCTGAAAAGAAATCTGGCACCTCTTGCCATCTCCGCTCCACCCTGCCTGTCTTGCTGGCCCCTGCCCCTCCCTCAGCCAGCTCCGCTGTAGGCTCTGAGGATCCTCTGCCTCTCACTCAGCGGCCATGCCGGGTCCAGCCTTGCCGCGGCCTTAGGGGCCTTGGTCAGCGCTGCTGTCCCGGCACAGGGAGCAGCCCCGAGTTTTGACCCATTCATCAGCTGGTGGGCCCCCGCGATGAGCTCACTGCCACGAACTTAGTGCCTGTTTCTGGGTGAACGATGTTCTCGCTTCCCTTGGGGATTCACCAGGCAGTGGCACTGTGGGGTCACAGGCCACTCTGTGTTCCACAGTTTCAGGACCTGCCAGGCTGCTGTCCTCCTATCCCCACCACCGGATCCTGTCTCTGGGCGAGGTCTCAACCTTGGCCAGCAAGAACTCTGGACCACGTCATGGCAGGTGACCAGGGCAGCCCCCTAGCTCCCGGCACACAGACTCCCTGCTTGGGTTAGTGCTCTGCTGGTGTCATCCTGACTTTTTTTTTTTCTTTCTTTCCAGTATGGGGATTGAACTCAGAGCCTTCACACTGATCCACATCCCCAGCCCCCACCTGCCTTTCTGAGACAGGATTTCTCTATCCCCTTAAAGTTGCCCAAGCTGGGCTGAAACTCACAATCCTCCTGCCTCAGCCTCCCAGAGAGCTAGGACTACAGCCATTCGGCACGATGCTGGGTGAAATTCTTAAATGCTGACCAAGGGACTGGCGTTTTCATTTTGCATGGGGCCCTCAGATGTGCCCCACTGTTCTCCTGGAGTCCCAAGGGCGCCCCCTCGTGGCGCCAGCCTCAGCAGCCAGAAAGTGGAGCCGACTGCAGCTGTAGCTGGGGCAATGCGGACACCGGGGCTGGCAGGCTCAAGGCTCTGCTGCGAGATCCCTTTCCTCTTGTGAGTGGGAAACAACCTGACCCGAATTCACTACCTGGGGACAACGCCTGGGGCTTCCTGTGGACTTTACTTCTCTAAGTGGGAATGAGGCTTTGCCGCAGGAACAGTAACAAGTCTGAGAGGGGATGTACGTGTGGTCTCTGCCCTAATGCCTAAGGTTAGGGGACACATGCAGAGTGCAGACAAGAAGCCAGCCCCCCCATGAGGTGGGTAACATTTTTATTCCCTTTTACTAAGTGAAGCAAGTAAGGAACAAAGAGGTAAAGTAACTTGCTTAGATCACATAGCTATACTCCTGTGTCGAGTGTGTCTGAGGGAAGGGCGCCCCGGCCGCCCCACCCCCCCGGAAAAGGGGCTCACACTCCGTCCTGTCTGCGGGGCCTCTGTCCTTCATGAGAGCAGGGATCCCAGCAGGTCCTGCCACTTTCTCTGGAGCCTGTACTCCTGGCCCCCCAGCACACACCCTCCTCCTGGCTGGGGACAGGTCCTTGGCTCCTCCCCACCCCCCCAGGGGTGCCTGCAAGGCTGCTAACTGCGGGGCACTCAGGCAACAAGAACAAAGTGGGGCCGTGTGGTGGAGAATGCCTGTAATCCCAGCACTTGGGAGACTGAGGTAGGAGGTCAGCAACAAGTTCGAGGCCGGCCTGGACTACACAGGGAGACCCTGCCCGCTCACCCCCAAAGGAAGAAGGACAAGCGGCGAAGAAAGCAAGCCTTGCTCCAGGGGACAGGAGCTTAGGGACCTTTTGTCCTGCTATTGGAGTGGGAGAAAATGTAGCAAGGCCCGAACTTTCCCCGATTCTCTGGCAGCAAAACCTGTATCCCCTCGGCCTGAGTGTCTGCCCTCGCCTTCTTCAGGTCTCAGCCATCGTCCCCTCCGTGTCGTGCCGCAGATGTGTGCCACCCATGCCCCGCTCTGAGGGCCCTGCCCCTCCTGACAGCCTCTGGCCAGAATTCCTTATAGCTTTTCCATGACTCCCCTCTGGAAGGGGCCTGGCGAGCGTCAGGGCCGGGTCCTGCTGCTCACCGGGCTGCTGGGGCGCCAGGCTTCCAGCAGGCAGGAAGAGCTCAGTCAGGACGCCCTGACTCTGTTGGGCCCAAGAGTGTCCCCTCTGATGCGGGTCTCTCGGGTCCCAAAACACCTCCTGTCACAGCCAGCTCCTCCTCACAGCTATCAGAATCAACACCGGATGTCCCTGTCCTTGCTTCTGGAGCCAGAATTGTGGCTGCTGCCTAGCCCTAGAGCAGAGATCCCAGGTCCCCATGGGGACAGGCCCACAGTGTACTGCACAAGTGTCGTGAGCACGCAGGCCGAATGGCAGCAATGTGTCAGCTTCCAGGCACATTCTTAATTTTCTCAAGGAGAAGTGATAAAAACCTGATTTTTCTAGCCAGAGCCATTTGGATAAGAAATACATCTGCATAAGATTTTTAGCAGGAAAGCACTGAGGCCACTGGGAGCTGCCTCTGGGGCCCTCACTTTCTCCCCGAGGCCTGAGGGCTCTTGCTCCCCACTGCCCCTCCCACCCACATCGTGCCAGGGCCTCTGGGTTTTCCAGCCTGGGTCTGGTCTTGAGCAAGCACAGATTTTTAGGGCTGGAGGGCCTGGAAGCGACTGACCTTAACGTCCGTTAACCGGGGCTCACTGGGGTCAGCCCCAGGCAAGGACAAGCGGATTCCCCACGGCAGCGCTGCTCCACAGGTCAGGGCTGGATTGGGCCACCACGTGGCATGGCAGGCTGCGCCCTTGGGAGTCGGTGGGGCTAGACCGAGGAGGGTGGTGCGGGGACCCCAGACCCAGGACACCATCTCACAGCCATCCATCCTACCTGTCTGGAGCCTTCTGGGCCAGCCTGCTGGGGGCTGCCCAGCCGAGGGCCTGCTGGGGGCGACAGCACTTCCATCCCACATGCTCTCCGGTGGCCTGGCTAGCGGGGGTCCCTGTGGGGAGAGAGTGGCTGCGGTTGGTGAGGGGACTGGGACAGGGGGGTGGTGGTGTTGGATTCTTTGGGCTCTGCTGTGAGCTCCCGCCCAGAACCCCCCAGCCTGGGCCTGAGAACAGCCACTCGTCCCTCCCTCCGTCCCTCCCTCTGGGAGCCCACTGCCGCCAGCCCTGTGGGAGGAGCACGTGGGGACCGACTGCGGACTCTGGTACAGGTTGGCGATGCCAGGGACCTGGGCTGGGGCGGGAGGGGGGTGCATGGCAGGAGCTGGGAAGGAGTCTGGGTGCCGGCTGGATCCAGCCCGCCCAGGTCAGCATCCAACTGTGGCTCTGCTGGGGCCCAGTGGCCCAGATCCTGAAAGGTGGGGTAGAGGCTGGGAGTCGACAGCCGGGCTCTGCGGTAGCCAAGGGCAAGTTCCTCAGCACGCCCAAGAATATGGGGTGACTCGGGGCCTGGTTCCCAAGGTGCTAAGGAGACCCAGCAAGAGACCTGCTTACATGCAGGCCAGGCCTTGAACGAGGCTGCAGCCGAGGGGCAGCCAGTGCCCACGGCTGAGCAAGCACAAAATGGTGCCAGATCTTCGGGGGCGGGGGGGGTGTCGCCTGGGGCAGGGTAGCCAGAGTCTGCATGTGGAAACAGCAGTGGGGGCACAGGGGCCATGTGGCCCACCCGCCTGGAGTCCCAGCCTGGGCACAGGCGGGGACCCAGACAGGCCCTGAGATCCCCAGTCCTGAGTGGACTCCTCACTGGGGCTGCAGGCCTCCGAGGGGACAGTAGGGGGCAATGGAGGGTTGAGTCCTTGCAGCCACCTACCGTGGTCAGAACTTCTGGCCCCCTTGGGCACCCTGGCATCTGGTGCCTGCCCTGTCCCACCCTCTTGCCTTCCTGCCTCTCCTCCCCCATTACCCACCACTCCCAACATCTGCTCCCCCATCTGCTCCGGGGCCCTGAGGATGGGTGGAGAAGCAGGGCGGGGACTTTGATCCCCCAAGGCCTGAGGCTGAGGGTGGCAGAGCTTAAATGCTCAGAAAGTCCCAGAAATCTAACTCCAGCATCCCCACACCCCGAGCCCTGAAGGAAACCCAGGCATCTGCCTTCACAGCCCCCAAGTGGCACCCCCCGCCCCGCCCCGGGCTGGCTCCCCTCTTTGGCTTTCTGACTGGCTGGGAAAGAGTTAAGGGCAGACGGAGGGCTGGGCTGGGTGGCAGGGAGGCCGGGAGGCCAGGGCTATTTGGCGATAATCCCCTCCGTGCCAGGGGTGTGGAGAACAAGGTTAGGGCCCCACATGGGAAAGGCCCCTGAGCTGGTCCCCGCAGGCAGCAGCCTCGGCCGCACTGCCGGCTCAGCCCTCCCCGATCCAGCACCTGTGGTCTGTCTGCTGTCCTCTGTCCCCTAGGCTCTCCGGAGGGCCTCTAGGCCACCTGCCTGCCCCCTCATCCCCCAGGATCTCTGATGTGCCCATGAGCTCTGGGGGATCATCCCCTATCTGTCTCAGCCTCCTGGCTTCCTATGTCTGTCCCCGTGTCGCCCTGTGTCCGCCTCAGTACCAGGCCCTTCCCCTAGTCCTGTGCACCTCTGCTCCTCTCTGCTGTCTCTGCCTCTGTCCCTTGCTCTCCTTCTCTGTCACTGAGTCCTCCTCGTCTGCCCTCCCTTGGCCCTGCACAGCTCTGCTCCCCATCTCCGCTGTCCCTCTCTAGGTTTCTGCATCTGGTGGCCTCTGCTATCCCTCTCATCTGCCCCCCGCCCTCTCCCCAGGGGCCCTGTCCCCTCGACACTGACGGATAACTCTGGGGTGTTAAGCTATGGATTAGTTCAGGCAAAATTCTCAATTTTGCTTGCGTTCTTTCCCCTTTGGGTTATGTAAACAGTAATTCTCCCCAGATGGAACTATTTTCCTCGCTTCCTAAGCAGGCCAGGAAGGGGCTTGGGCAGGGCTGGGTGGAATGCTGGGGTTCCACAGGGGGTCTCAAAGAGCAGGGTGGAAGCTGATGGCCGAAGTCCCACTGGCCACCTCTCCTCTACAGGTGCTGCCTCTGCCATGACCATGCCTGTGACCTTTGCCCTCTTGTTCCTCCTGGGCCTGGTCACCTCGGATCCGTGCTATGATCCTGGGGGCCGTCCTCGCTTCTGCCTCCCACCAGTGACCCGGCTGGCTGGTGGCGTAGCAGCATCCTGCCCTCAGGCCTGTGCCCTCTCCCCAGGAATGGGCCCTGGCCCCGGGGCCACCTGCAATGGCAGCCTGACCCTGGACCTGGATGGCTCCTTCCTCCTGACGTCTGTCAGCCTGCGCTTCTGCACCCCAGGGCCCCCAGCCCTCATTCTGTCTGCTGCCTGGGCCTCTGGGGGTCCTTGGAGTCCTCTGTGGCGCAGAGCCGCCTGGCCTGGGGCCTTGGGGGGCCCCGAGAGGGTGACCTTCCGCTCTCCGCCAGGCCCTAAGGCCAGGGTGGTGGTGCGTCACCTCCGCTTGGAGTTTGGGGGCCGGGCAGGGCTGGTGGCAGCTGGGGTGAGAGGCCGCTGCCAGTGCCACGGCCATGCTGCCCGCTGCGCTGCCCGTGCCCGGCCACCCCGCTGCCGCTGCCGACACCACACCACTGGCCCAGGGTGTGAGAGCTGCCGCCCATCCCATCGCGATTGGCCCTGGCGGCCCGCCACGCCCCAGCATGCCCATCCTTGTCTGCGTGAGTCCTGGGCCCTACCTGAGCCTTACCCAGCCTGCAGCGCTCGTCTCCCTGGCTGCTGGTCCCTGTCCCCAAGGGTGCAGGGGGCTCTCTTCCCTCTCCATGGTGGCTGGCTCCTTGCTGCTCCCTGCACTGTCCTGGGCCCCGGGTCCCTCTCCAGCTGCTGCCCTGCATCCCAACCCCACACACTCAGGCAGCCCCTACCTGCCAGGAGGGTGAAGCACTAGTTTCACCCAACACTCACGGGACAGTGATGATGATGGTGGTACGGGTGCTCGGGGAGGGGACAGAGCAGCTGGACGCTTCTCATCTTCTCAACATGACTCGGGGAGAAAGTACAAAACATGTGCCTATCTAGCACCTACCATGTGCAGGCTGGGTACTGTCAGCAAGCCCATTTTCAGATGAGGAGACTGAGGCCTGCACAAGACACACAGCTGCCCCATGTGCCAGGGCCAGGACTCTGGCAGCCAGGCCCTCCTGAGCCTCAGATTGTCCCTACCAAGCACCTTTTGGTTGCACCAGACAAGAATGTGACCTGGGTAGCCAGCCAGCCAGACTGCCTAGGCTCATGGCCCAGCCCCTCTGCTCACCAACTGTGTGACCCAAGGCAAGTGGCTTAACTTCTCCGCGTCCCGTCTGGTGGGGACAGTGACAGTGCTTCTTCGGAGTTGCGGTGAGGATGCAGTGAGCTACTGCTCATGAAGCCCTGGGGCAGAGTGCAGTCCTGACCTGGCAGGAGAAGGCTTTAGGGGCACCTGCCACATTTCGATCCCAGGGAGGAAGGTGAGGCCCGGTGGTGAGATGAGTCCCTGCCCAGCCTCACTGCCAGCAAGGGCAGCCCTGAGATCACCTGTCCACCTGCACACACCCCTCTCCCTCAGCCTGGGCCCTCTTCAGACATGCATGGCAGTAACTCACACTCTGCTCCCCACCCTTGCCTGCGGCCCCAAGTAGAGGGTCTGAGGGTTACAGGCTTAGAAGAACCACACCACCAACAGACACACACAGATGGAGAGCACACACAGGTGTGCGTTCCTGCCCCCCCCTCCTGCACACAGTGTCACATGAACTAACTTACAGGCCATCCCAGGTCCTGGGCTTCTGTTTTCTTCCCCTCCAAAGCCCTGTATTTGCCCCCTGGTCCCCAGACCCCGGCCTCTGTTCAGTGGGCCTCGGCCACCGTCCTGCGGGGGGGGGGGAGACTCATGTGTCCCAGGGGAGGTGTGGGCTGCATCCTGAGCCTGTACAGGCCCTGGGAGTCGGGGTAGTCATTCCTCTGAGGATTGCCACAGTCACCAAGGCTGAACAGGGAACCGGCCTCCACACCTGGGCGAGGGAGACCCCCAGGCCTGTGGGGAGGGGTCTGGTGGACAGGGCGAGGCAGGCTCCTGACTGCACTCCCTCAGCTGAGATTTCCAGAGGGAAATTTCCGCTCCGGTCAGAAAGGATCCGGAGCCTGACTCTACCCCTCGGGAACCTCGCAGCACTGCCACCACTAAGGCCCATCAAGCCCTGGAGATTGGGCTGGTGAACCCCCCTGGGCAGGGCAGCCCGAGGCCCAGAGGACAGCCCTTCTCCCTGCCTGCCCCACAACTCTGCTGGGCCCCTGGGACCTGCTAGTGCAGGCCTCTCAGCCCTCTCTGAGTGAAAAGCCCCTAAATCCGCGTCTCCCGAAGAGTAGCCCAGGAGCCCCGACACCAGCATCTCATTTTGGGACACTTGATAGAAATATGGATCCTGGGCCCAGTGAATGCCAGAGTGTGGACCCAGGATCCATACAATTTGTAAAACATTGCCCCAGTGACTGTAATGAGGGGTGAGGCCTGTGAGCCACTGCTTTAGAAAATCTGATCAAGGCTTCCAGGAAAGCCTGTGGGGGCAACATCCTCCAGAGAGCTGCATGGGTGCGCCGGGGTGTGGCTGTTCAGAGCACGGAAATCCTCCAGGCTACACTGCCTTGGACATCTGACTTCACCTTGGTGCCTCAATTTCCCCATCTGTGAAGTGGGGTGATGCTGGTAGCAGTCTCACAAGGCATTGTGAGAATGAAACACATCAAGCAAGCAGGCAGGGCCGCACACGCCTGTAATCCCAGAACTCAGGAGGCTGAGGCAGGAGGATTGCCTCAAGTTCAAGGCCAGCCAGAACTACATAGTAAGACTCTGTCTCAAAAGAGAAAGAAAGAAAGAAAAAATAAAAAGGCCTGAGGATATAACTCAGCACAAAGACCCTGCATTCAACCCCCCAGTACACTGTCCCCCTCAAAAAGAAAGAAAGAAAAAAAGAAAAGAAATAGTTTGAGTACTCAGCACATGGTCCTGGCATCTGGAAGCACTCAGAGCCCAGGACCCACTCTGTGCCAGGCCCAGGGTTGAGCACCTTCTCTCTTTAAGCCTGTGGGGTAAACACTAAATGCCCTTCTATAGCAGTGGAAGCGAGCTAGGGAAAGCAGCAGTCCTGGCCCAAGGAACAGACAGGCAGGCAGGAGTCTGCCCCATCCGCCCTGTCCTGAGCCCTCCCCCACTTCAGCACCAGGCTTCACAAAGCCACCCACAAAGTCACAGTCCCTGAGGCCCACAGCTCCCACCAAATGCACGCACGTCAAGACGAGAATGAAGACATTCTGGGACCCAGGTATATTGGGGAGCCCCAGGCTTTTACATGGTACCCTATTTTACTTCCTTCCCTGAGGGCACTGAGTAGGGAGAAAGCTGGGGACCAGAGGACCAAGAGCCCGGCCCTGACAGCCCCGTGACATCTCCCTCCCAGCCTGTTCCTGCAACCAGCACGCCCGCCGCTGCCGCTTCAACTCTGAGGTGTTCAGGCTGTCAGGTGGCCGAAGTGGGGGTGTTTGTGAGCGGTGCCGCCACCACACGGCAGGACGGCACTGCCACTACTGCCAGCCTGGGTTCTGGAGGGACCCCAGCCAGCCCATCACCAGCCGCAAGGCTTGCAGAGGTGAGTTCAGCCTGAAGCCAGGCAAGGGGGAAAGGATGCAGGGATGGGAACCCCGGGTCTGAGGGAGGAGGCTGGGCCCGGACCCCAGTATCATGGGGAGGATGGGGATGCAAGTTCAGTGGAAGGATTTGGATCCCTGATACTCCACATCCCCACTCCTCTCCCTGTACAGCCTGCCAGTGCCACCCTATTGGAGCAACAGGAGGTGCCTGCAACCAGACCAATGGGCAGTGTTCCTGCAAGTTAGGGGTCACAGGGCTGACATGCAATCGCTGTGGGCCGGGCTACCAGCAGAGTCGCTCCCCCAGGATGCCCTGCCAGCGTGAGTCATATCTCAGTAGACAAGTGAGGTGGGGCCTGGGAGATGGGAGCTGGAGGGTGGAGGTAGGACTCTGAGTCCTCATGAAGCCAAGGACTGAGATTTTAGACTCCTCTGTCCTGGGGAGAAGCAGGCTAGAGGAGGACTAAGTAGGGGATCTAGACTCCTGGGTCCTGGGAGAGGAGGGCAAGCGACACTTGCACCCTTGGGGGTCTGGATGCCTGAATTCCTGGGGATGACTAAGAGGTTAAGTCAAATTTTTCCTTTGGGCTCAGGAATTCCAGAGGCCACAACCCCCCTTGCCACTACCCCTGGTGCTTCCAGCTCTGGTAAGACAGTCTGGCAGTGAGATCCCCAGGCACCAAGACGGGTTGGGGATGGGCTGACTGGGCTCTGAGGTTGGCCTGTCCTGGGGGTGTGGACACCCCAGCAGTCCGTCACACTGCAGTGGGGAGATGGGTGGGCAGAACACTGTGGTCCAGGCCTCAGGAGCCCATTGCAGACAGCCTGACCCTCTCCAGATCCCCAGTGTCAAAACTACTGCAACATCACGGACACCAGGGTCCACATGAGCCTTCAGCGGTACTGCCAGCAGGACTATGGTGAGTGCCGGGGAGAAAAGGCTCACAGCTGGCCAGATGATCTGATGATCCCTTCAGGCCCAGCCTTCAATTTTCCATCTTACATGGGAAGGGTGTTGGATTCTAAAGGGATCCAGGATCTGATGGGACAAGAGATACACAGGGGAAGGGACAGCGGAGAGGAAGTGCTCACGCCTTCTCGTGCCTCTTCTTCTCCCATGTTCTTGAGCTTCAGACCTTTGCCCTGACCTTCAGATACCTCTGAGGATGCAAGGACAACAGGGAACTGGTTAAAGGAAGGGTCCTTGTCCTGTACTGTCTCGGATCCTCTCTGCGTCCCTTCAGGGTACCAGACACCTGAGCCTTTGCACCACTCCCCACACTAGCACCTCAGTCCACAGGGACCTGAGACCCCAGGGCCTATGAGCGCAGGTAACTCAGCCTCATGCTCAGGAATCCGGCACAGCCCACAAATCCAGACCAGCCCTGCCACTTCTCTCACTGTACAGGACCTCAGTCTCCGCTCCCCTCAGGATTGTCATCTGGCCACCAAAGCTCCAGGCCTTCAAAGGTGGAGCCTTTTCTCCCCATTGACCGCATGGATCCTCTACTCACAGAAACAGCTTGCTAGCTAGACTCAGCCCACAGCTCTGTGACCTCACTCCTCAGAAAGCTCGCTTTTCCAAATTGCTAGTGTGGCCTCAACCTTCAGCTCCAAGGACAGCCCTCATCCTTCCACCCTCCCAAAGTCATCCCAAAGCCCTTCTCCTGTCAATACCATCTTCTCCCAGGGCACCACTCCTAATAGCTTCTGACCCTGCTGCATTAAAGACCCTGGACTTGTCTTTTCTGCTTCGTCCCCAGACCCACCTACTGCAGGGTCCCCGTGTGCCCCCATCTTAATTACCCCCCATCTTTAAACACAATTCCTATCTCTATTGCTTCTAATGTAACTCCCAAAGCCCCACCTAACATATCCCAGGCTCCTGGGCTCCTCGCCTAGTCTGTGCGTTGGAGACGCACAACTTCCTCTTCCCAACCTCAATCCTGGAGCTGCACCTCACAAATTATATACCTTGCCCTGCTGATCCTCTGGCTCCTCCCTGCAAAATCTCCTCCAGCAGTCCTGGGGACCCAGGGCAGACTCCCCGAGAGGTGTAAGGTCTCTCTACCCACTCCTCCCCGCCCAGACTGCCCCACAGGACAGGAACTGAGGTGCCCCGAGGCCCGCCCCACCTGACCCTGCCCTCTCCGCAGTTCTGCGCACGCAGGTGCTGGCGTCCGAGGCTGCGGACCCCGCGTGGCGGCGGCTGGCTGTGCGTGTGCTGGCAGTGTACAAGCAGCGGGCGCCGCCCGTGCGCCGCGGTGACCAGGACGTCTGGGTCCCTCGCACCGACCTGGCCTGCGGCTGCCTGCGCCTGCGCCCCAACACCGACTACCTGCTGCTGGGCAGTGCGGCCGGTGGCCCGGACCCCGCGCGCCTAGTCCTCGACCGCCACGGCCTCGCGCTGCCCTGGAGGCCGCGCTGGGCCCAGCCTCTGCGGAGGCTGCAGCAGGCGGAGCGTGCCGGCGGCTGCCGTGACCTGAAGCCCCCTACACCAAGCCCCAAGCTAGACACTAACCAAGGCTGGAGCCACCTCGAAAGCCAGTGAAGGAACTCAGAGGCCACCAGGCGCAGAACCCTCTACCTCGACGTGCGTCCTTAGGGAACCAATCAGAAGCCGTAGCGCCCCTGACGTCACTCTGCCTGCACCAGCATCACGCAGGCGCGAAGTGACTTTTAGCAAAAGGCGGGAAAACTGTAAGCGGGACTTTTGGAGTTCCAGCTGCTCTTGTTTGGCCTGTAACCCATGAGATTCTTTCCCACAATAAAGTCTCATCTTGGGGAATTTTGTCTACTGACATTCATGCTGGGAGAAGTCTCTAGGGGCAAGGGAAGAAGGCCTTGAACAAATCTGCTGAGAACTCCCCGAGACAAAGTGACCAATCCAATAAAAGAACTTCTATGGTCACTGGGTGCCAGTCAGATTTGTGTGGCGTGATGATTGGCCAAGAGACAGTGGGCGGGGCATGGCCAGAAAAGGCGGGAAAATCGAGACACGAAAAGGACAGCTGCAGATTTCCAGTTGAAAAGTTCCTGCAAAGTTCCAGATGAAAGAACATTCCGTTTCTGAAGGGCTTCAGGACAGTCTTGGGGAAGGAATAAAGGGACTTTGAGTGATATCTGAAGGTTCTGACAGGTTCACCTGGCTTTAACATGCAATTGAAACCCCTTCATTGAGGGTGATAGAATGCTATGGCATCGCTCGACACTAAGCAGAATTGAATTCCCACCACATGGGCCAAACGTAGGAAGTGCCATGGAGCGGAAGTTGTTCTGGCTTACTGCCTTGCCACCCTGACCTCTACCCCTGCTCTCACAACCACCCACAACTTCAAATTTGGGCGACCTTTTCTGCGGAGTCACTGTGAAGGGATGCTTTGAGGGCGCCTTAGAGGAAGGGATCGTGAGAACCATTTGGACCTGGAGAGCAACCTTTTCCTTCCCTGAGAGAACAGTGGGCTCTCGACCAATAGGGAGTCAGGATGGGCTGTAACATCACAGGGTGCTAGGCAGAGAGAAAGGTGCCCTTTAGCAAATCTGGGTTTGCTCCAGGTAACATTGTAAAAGGCAGGAAATAACCCCTAGGTGATGACCATTTGACCCTCAAACCATCAATGAAATCCTCTATCTGGGGGTTCTTGTCTTCAGCCTCCAGCTGAGCTCAGGGTGGGGACATGTCTGAAGCTGTGTTTAGGAGATTCCCAAGGCCATGCATGATCCACCCCCACATCACCGACTTCACCTGCTACAACTTCATGCCACTGCAGCTACACTGGCCACCTTCCTGTTCTTCTAGAAGTCAAGCATGCTTTGGCCCCAGGGCCTTTGCACTTGCTTTTCTCTCTTCCTGGGACTTCCTGGGACACTTCCTCACAGATGAGCAAGCCAGCTCCCATATCTCACTAAGGCCTTCTGTTAGTCAGGTTAGGCCAATTCTGATGGCTTGATGACAAAAGTTTATTTCTGGCTCATGTACATATACCATGCAAGCTGGCAAGAGGTAGTTTTCCACTATCACTCAGGGGCCCAGGCTGAGAGATCGCCATCATCTTGTAGCAGCAACTGCAACCCATGGTATCCTCCATCGCCATGGCAGGGAGAGAGAGTAAGCACTGATTGGTCCTACACAAGCAATAAATGTGCTGGGCCAGGAACAACTCACTTCCACTTGCAGCTCATTGGTCAGGATTAGTCACGTGATTCCAGAGCTGTGGGGAGAGGAAGATGGGGATTCTCCTCCGTGCCCAGACAGGAGAGCTGTAGGATTTGCTTCCTATTGCTGCCATAATAAATGATCATACAAAAAAACCCCAAAAAACAAAAAACAACAACAACAAAAAATAAATGATCATAAACTCAACAGTGAAACGACAGGAATTTATCAGCTTGCAGTTCTACAAACCAGAAGCCCCACGTAGGTCTCACTGGGCTAAAATCAGGTTCCACCAAGACTATGTTCCTTCTGGATCCACTAAGAGACAGTCTGTTTCCTCACGGCAACCCACATGCCACCACACCTCTTCGTGCATCACCAAAGCCTGCAATGGCAGGCCAAGTCTCTTCCACACTTGAAACTTCCCTGCCTCCGCATCCTCTCCCGACCACAGGTGGGATAGATTCTCCGCTTGCTCTGGTTGTTTCTGCAGTACTGAAGAACAGACACAGGCTCTCTGCGCTGAACTACGTCCCCAACCCTTTATTTATCTTCTTAGCACTTACTGCCATCTGGTCTATGAGCTGTTGGTCTATTTGTTTGCTATTTTTTTCCACTGGAACACGAGTGTGTGGGAGCAGGGATTTTGTTTTGGACTTGAACGTGTACCCTGCACCTAGAAAGGAACCTGACTCATAATAATGCTCAGTAATATTTGTTGAAAGAATAAATAAATTGAGCAGTCTAATTTGTAGCCCAACCAAATCTGAGGTGGTACCTCATGTTTTCTGTCATTAGTGTTCATAGTAATTCCCAAATAATGGTGGTTTAAAGAAGATGGAAATGAATAAATCTCTTGAATAAAAGAAGTCTGGCCTGCTGGGTGTGGTGGCACACACTTATGATCCCAGCACTCAGGAGGCTGAGGGAGGAGAAGCACTGCGAGTTCAAGGCCAGCCTGGGCTACCTAGGGATTTCAGGGCCAGCTTGGACTACATAGCAAGACCTGTCTCAAAAACAACAACAGGGGCTGAGGATTTAGCTCAAGTGGTAGAGTGCTTGCTTAGCAAGCACAAGGCCATGAGTCCAATCCCCAGCACCACTGAAAAACCAAAAGAAAACAAAAAAGAAAACAACAACAACAACAAAGTAATAATAAATAAAATAAAATAAAACTACAAATGCAAGTCATATTAACCACACTTCAAATGGCTGGCGTCCAGCATATGGGACAGTGTAAGGGAAGAACATTCTCTGTGCCACAGAGAGTGCTGCATGCTCCTGAAGAGGTGGGCTCTGGAGCCAGACTGCCTGGATTCAAATCCCACCTCTGCTACCCCCTGACCCTCAGTGTTCTCATCTGTAAAATGGGGAGGAAGGTGATAATCAGAAATAATCTCCAGGGTTCTGTTGGAGGGAGAAATGAGTTAATCTACAGAAGAGAGCTGGGCATGGTGGCAACTTAGTGACTTGTAAGACTCTGTCAACCAAAAGAAAAAGTAAAAGGGACTGGGCACGTAGCTCAGTGTGAAGGCCTTAGGTTCAATCCCCAATACTGCAAACAAACAGACAAAACATCATGAGTTTAGAACAATGCCCGGCACAGAGTGAGACCCAAATGAGCAGGGTTAATATTGAAACACGCAGGGGCCCCGCCTCCCCCGGAAGAGGAGCCCGAGGAGGAGGAGGAGGAGAGGACCTGGATGGGGAGGACCCGCCTGCTGCAGGAGCTGGGGGCATGAGGAGAGGGCTGCGGAGGCCCAGGGGCTGTGGGAACCGCCTGGCCCAGAGAGTCCAGGCCGCCATCTCCCACCAGGAGCCGGGCGGTGGGAGATGAAAGTGTGTCACAGGGCGAGCCACATATGTTCCTTATGACCCAAACTTTGTTCCCAGCGCCCGAAACGAATTGGCGTGAAATGCACATCTGGGACCACCTCCGGCCGCGGTCCCCTCCCCCGGGCGCCGAGCCAGCCTGTCTGTGCCATAATGGAGGTGGCGCAGGTGGCCTCCAGAGCACGAGGAGGCCCGTGCACTGGTGCCGCTGCCAGATGGCTTCCTGGAGGGGGCTCTGAAGCCTGCAGGGTCTGACAGGAAGTGGCCTAGGAGAGAAAGGGGAGGGGAACCCCGCAACAAGGCAAGGGTTTGCGAACCGGTCCAGCGGCCGGAGGACCTGGTAAGGACAAGGAAAAAGGTGAGGCTGCCATTAGTGGTGGCCAGGGCAAGTGGGCTCCCTAAGGCCAGGCTGAGGCCCTTGAGTGTTTTTCCTCTAGGGGCCCTGGGGAGCCTTGGAAGGGGAGCAGGGAAAGGGCAGGGTCCACTCCTTGTAAGAGACAAATGGTGCTAAAACAGGGTGATACAGCCAGGCGTGGTGGTGCACGCCTGTAACCCCAGCACTTGGGAGGCTGAGGCAGGAGGATCTCTGAGAGTTCAAGGTCAGCATAGACAACATAGCGAGTTCGAGTCCAGCCTGAACTCCATAGCGAGACCTTGTCCAAAAACACAAAAAGAAACAGGGTGATACAGGCCGTTGTCATCATTGAGGCGACTCAGTTTATGGGGGAAATGGAGCCTGGAAATCAAGAGTTATCTCCCCGGGGGTAGGTCTTGAAGGACAGAGGAAGGAGCTGGCCAAGACAGGAAAGGCTGAAGGACAAGGACTTTGTCCAGGGCTGATGGGGCACTATAGGACAGCAGGGTCAACGCTGGGTGTACAGGACCCAGTGGGGGTGTGCAGAGCGGCACTGGGAAGGAGCTGTGGGAGGCTGGGAAAGGGGGAGGAGAGTGGAGCCTGGACTGGAAGAGAAGCTGGAAGTGAAAGCCACAGCCTTCCTCCCAGCCCAGGAGGGAGAATTCCTTCCCCGCAATCTGTGAATGCCTCTGTTTTTGCTTCATTCATTCACTTACTTGTTCGCCCTTTTTGTAGTACTAGGCCCCAAACCCAGGGCACATGTTGTACCCCTGGGCTCCGCCCCCAGCACCCTCAACAGATTCTTTGTTTTCTTTTGCTTCCTTTTGTGGGGTTTTTTTTTTTTTTGGTGTTGGGGATTGAATTATCGGTCTTGTGCTTTCAGGGCAAGTGCTCTAACCACTGAGTTAAATCCCCAGTTTCTTTTTGTTTTTTTAAAAACATTTAATACATTTATCTTATTTTTAACGATATGTTTTTAAACTATTTTTTAAGGCTGTATAAATACTTTTTTTTTTTTTATTTTATTTTAAACCAAGAACATGTATTGGTACATTCTACATACAATGGTCACATTCATTACATTAATTCTGTACCTATACATGATAAATACTTTTTTTTTTAGTTTATTAGTACATGTATGTGTACGTGGTACACAATGTTTACATTCTTCGTGGGATATTGGTACCCCTACATAACATATCTTAATTCCTGGGGTTTATTTTTTTGAGACAGGATCTTGCCATGTAGCCCAGGCTGGACTCAGACTCTCAATGATCCTCCTGCCTCAGCTTCCTGAGTGCTGGGTTTGCAGGCATGAGCCACAACATGCAGCTTTTTTTTTCCATTACTGGGCTACATCCCAAGCCCTTTATTTTTTATTTTGAGACAGGAGGATGTGAGGGCAATCTGGCTGTGACATCTGTCACCCCATTGATGGCCAGGGCTGATTCGGCTGATCTGGCTGGCTGGCGGGTGTCCCCTTCCTCCCCTCACCGCTCCATGTGCGTCCCTCCTGAAGCTGCACGCTCGGCTGAAAAGGACGACCACTCCCGACAGAGGACCTTTTCCTCCGTCAAAGGT
Source organism: Hystrix cristata (assembly GCA_004026905.1). Classification (NCBI taxonomy): domain Eukaryota; kingdom Metazoa; phylum Chordata; class Mammalia; order Rodentia; family Hystricidae; genus Hystrix; species Hystrix cristata. The sequence continues at coordinate 65,194 of PVJO010007142.1, read as the reverse complement.
ATACGAGTAGCTGCACTCCCCTGCCAGAGCCTCCAAACAAGCTCTCAAAATAAAATTGCCGGAAGCTGGGCTTGAGTTTGTGATCCTCCTGCCCCAGCCTCCCAGAGTTCTGGGATTAGCGGCGGGCGCCACCACATCCACTGTCAACACACCCCCTTGAAGTCCCCTGGGAAGGGCCAGCACCGACACAGAGACCCTGCAACCGGGTGCAGTGTGCTGTGCTCTCGAAGGCGCGAGGGCACGTGGCGGCCGAGAGGAGGCACCGGCCCAGCCTGGGCGGTGGGGGGACGCCTGTGGGAGGATGTGAGGCCCTCTGTGTTGTGGCCGGGAAGCCCCAGATGGAGCAAGGGGCAGCTGGGTTTGCTTCATTGGTGCCCGAATTCTCTCCTGAGGACCCACACGTGCCAGGCGCCAAGTCAGTCACACGGGAGACCCAGAGAGGCTTGAGGCCAGGGCTCTTAGGGGAGGCCCCGCTTCTGTCTGTCGTCCGGCCCTCTGTGCACCTTTGCCTCCTTCATCGTCTCTGCCTCACCTGCTTCCATGTCTCTCAGTATTTCTCACCCCCACCTTAGCTGTTATAAAAAAACACCACGAACTGCACAGCTGAAACAATTTATTGTCTTGTGGTTCTGGAAATTAAAAGTCCAGTCAAGCCAGAACACATAGTAATAAAAATTTAAAATAAAGGACAAAAAAAAAGTCAAGCTGTGCACAGTGGTGCATGCCTGTAACCCTAACACTCAGGAGGCTGAGGCAGGACGATCTTAACTTCAAGGCCAGCCTGGGTTATGTAGAGAGACCCTGACTCAAAAAACCCAAACAAACAAAAAGTTGAAAGTCAAGGTACAGACAGGGCCACACCCCCTCCAAAGGCTCCAGGGCAAGGCTGGAGTCTCATCTGCCTCTGGTGGCTCCCAGCACTCCTGGGCTTCTGGTAGTAACACTGCTCTGATGGCTGCCTCTGTCTTCATCAGTCTCTTCTCTGGGTCAGATCTCTGTCTTTCTCTGTAAGGGCACTGTCACCAGACTTAGGGTCCACCAGATGACACAGGCTGATCTCTTTTCAAGATCCTTAACTTATTTACATGTACAAAAATCTCTTTGTAGCCAGGGGTGGTGGCACACATCTGTCATCCCAGCACTCTGAGAGGCTGAGGCAGAAGGATCACAAATTTAAACCCAGCCTGGGGAATTTAGGGAGAACCTGTCTCAAAATAAAAATAAAAAAGGCTGGAGATGTAGCTCAGTGCAAAAGCCCTGGGTTCAATGTTCAATACCACAAAAAAAAAAAAAAGAGAGAAAGCAAAATGAAAAAGGGCCCCATCTTTCAACATCACTTTATCTCTATCTTCCTCTTCCCACCTGAAGTGGCCCTAAAATAAGTCTGAATATTCTTTGATGCCCCTTTCTTCAGGAGCCTAATATCTTCCTCTTCGAATATCGCCAGACTAAGAGACTCATTTCTGGTGACGAATAAAGGCATGAGGTTTCTGGAGACCAGGTCACCAAGGGACTCAGATGACTGCAGCCCTGGCCAGCAGCTTAGCTGGATTCCCCCAGAGACCTGGCCCCCTTTCCCCTCAGTCACCCCAATTCCTAGCCCTGTCACTGGCAGACAGTAGCTGTCCTTCTCCTCCTCTCTGTAGTACTGGGGGTTGAACCCAGAGCCTATGCACATTACCAGCCTCCCTTTCTGTCCTTTCTCTTTCTCTCTCTCTCCCTCTTTCTTTCATTTCGAGACAGGTTCAAAGTCATGAATTGCCCAGGTGGGACTGGAATTTGCCATCCCCCTGCCTCAGCCTCCCAAAGTGCTGGGATCACGGCTGTATGCCACCTGGCCCTGCTAATAATGTTTGTGCTTTAAGGCACCAGGTGTTTGGGTGATGTGTTGTGCAGCAGCGGCTAACTTTCTCTCTTGGGTGCTTTCTCAGTGACCCCTCCATATCTGATCTTCTCTGGTTGTCTCTGTCTCTTCCATCTCCGTGTATGACGCCCATTTCCAGCTCGCTGTCTCTCTGGTCCTCTCTCTGGTCCTCCCTGAAGACTAGTTTGGTTTCTCTGTGAGCCTCGGTGCTCTATCTGGGTCTCCATCTCCGTCCCTGTGTTCCTCTCCGTCCACAGCTCTCGCTTTGCAGCGCGGCTCTATTTATAGAGGTGTCTGTCTGTGACTTCAGGTCTCCTGCTGCATGCGTCTCTTCCCGCCTCTCTTTAATATCTGGTGTTTCTGTCTCTGGACCTTTCTTCCTGTCCCCCCAGCCTCCTGCCTGGAGGGCCTTTCTGTGGATGCCCCAGTTTATATCCTGAATGTCTCTCGGTGTGTGTCTGTATCTCTGTCTCTGCCTCCCTCCCGGCCTCTAACCTGATGTGCGCACGTCTCTGTCTCTGGGTCCCTGCTTCGCATCTCTCAGTGTGCGTCTCTGCATATCTCCTTCCTTGCCTCTGTCTCTGTTGACATCCTCTCTCGGCCCCCCTGCCTCGGCCTGCCACTTTGCTCTCACCTCCTTCCCTCCTGCCCCTCCGCCATGCCTCCTCCTCCCCTCCGGCCTCTCTCCTCGCCTGGCTTCTGCCGCCCCCTGCCGGCCAGCGGTCCTCACCGCACCCCCAACTCCCCGGGGACCCGGGCGCAGAGCGCGGCGTGCAGCAGGGCGGGGCTGGGGTGCGCGCGGGGCTCCCGGGCCGCGGTGGCCCGGTACCCAGGTCCTGCGGGACGCGGGGCGCGGGGTCTCCCTGCCTCTCGGCTCAGCCTCCGGCGCCCCTTCCCGCCCCCACCCTGCGGAGGCCGGAGCCGCCCTCGGCCCCAGGTGTCCCGGGCGCCGCACCCGGCCGCCCCACGCGCACCCCAGCCCGGGCTCGTGTGCTGCTGCGAGATCAGCGCCCCCCACACACGAAAAAATTAAATAACACAGGAGAGAAGGGAGGGCGGGAGGAGGGAGGGCCGGCAGCGGAGACGGAGCTCGGGGAGGAGAGGCGGGCGGAGGCGCTGAGGAGGAGGAGGCGGGAGGAGGAGGCCGCTCGAGCGAGGATGGAGACGCGGAGTTAGGCGGCTCAGCTCCATGCCGAGCCGGGGAGGGTGTGGGTTCGCAGCCAGGAGCCGGGGCAGGCGGAGGGCGGAGGGCGGGAGGCGGAGGGAGTGCAGGGCTGGGCGCGGAAAGCAGGAGAGCAGCGTCGGGGGCTCGGACCCCAGTGGGGAGCAGGGGAGGCTGGGTGCCTGGGGGGCCAGGGTCCCGGGAGCTGAGGGCGCAGGGCACGCAAGGGGTCGCTCCGAGCCTCCCGGGGATGCGGGGCGCCCCTAGAGCGCTGGTCCTCTGGGCCGCACTGGGGGCGGCAGGTAAGACCTGGGGTCCTGGCGGGAGCCTCGCGGGAGGGGCGGCGGGCGCCCGACAGAGGGGTGCAAGCTCCTCTCTTCCCAGCGCACATCGGACCCGCGCCTGACCCCGAGGACTGGTGGAGCTACAAGGATAATCTCCAGGGAAACTTCGTGCCAGGTGCAGTCAGGGCGGGGACCCAGGAGTCGGCCCCTCCCCGGCCCCCAGGGGCCTCCTTCTTCACTCTCCCGAGTCTGGGTCCCCAGCCCCTCCCCCCAGGAGTCCCAGCCCCTCCTCCCTCCCTCCGGAGTGGGGCCCAGCCTCTGAACCCCAGCGGCTCACCACGGGACATTATACATGCGCATTTCAAATAGTGAGTGGGAGTGAGTGGAAGGAAAGAGTGGGGGTGGAGGCATGTGTGTGTGCAGGGAGGGGCGGGTCCTGGCTCCTGCTGGGAACCAGAAGCGAGTGGTCTGGTCTCCCTTGCCTTCTGCAGGTCTCTTGCAACTCTTCACCCCAATACATTCACGATCCAGCTGTGGGACAAGGGAGAGTGGAAGAACTACAACTCCCATGGGGCCGTGGGGCAGGCGGACAGTGGCTGAGTAGGCTGCAGCCCTGAGGTCTGCTGGGAGTTGTAGTTCCTCCCCACAATGACAGTTTAAGATGGGTTGGATGGAAGAGAGGATTGGAGATTAGAAGGTCTTGGGAAACTATTCCAAGAGTGTTCTAGGAGATAGGATCCACGTCCCAGCCCAGCCTCCTCCCTGAAACCCGGGGGTCCGGCTTGGCCTCCTCCCTCAGACCAGGGGTCTGGACCACATCCCGCCCAGCAGATCAGCACTGGGAGCCAGTCTGTTTCTGACTCTTCCTCCTGCCCCCAACTCTGCCCCCAGGGCCTCCGTTCTGGGGCCTGGTGAACGCAGCATGGAGTCTGTGTGCTGTGGGGAAGCGGCAGAGCCCGGTGGATGTAGAGCTGAAGAGGGTCCTCTATGACCCCTTCCTGCCCCCGCTGAGGCTCAGCACAGGGGGAGAGAAGGTAAGGGGCCTGGGGGAGGTGTTAGGGGATCCACTGGGGGGGTGAGTGGGGGTGAGAGGAGGGGGTACCCACTGGGTGGGGAGAAGGCTTATTCTCTAGAGCAGATCGTGTGTCCTTCCCTTCCCAAACATGGCTCCCTCATCTTCCCACCTCTGTAGAAGCAAGGAAAAACAGCACATTTCCTGTGACAGGCACTTTTAAAACACTGACAAACCCTTAACCCTCACAAGAAGGCCGCAGAATAGGTGCTGTTATTCTTGTTTTATGGGTGCAGACACTGAGGCACGGAGTAGTTAAGTCACTTGCTTGGGGTCACAGAGCCAGAGTATTATGTTAGCGCTGAGATTCAAACCAAGAGGTGTGATCCCAGAGTCCATGCCAGGACCCACTTTGTAAACCCTTTTTTCCTTCCTTCCTTCCGTCCTTTCTTTCTTTCTTTCTTTCTTTCTATCTCTCTTTCTATTTTGAGACAGAGTCTCACTAAGTCACTGAGCTGCTCAGGCAGGACTCTAATTTGAGATCCTCATGCCTCAGCCTCCCACAGTGCTAGGATCACAGGTGTGCGCCACCACGCCTGGCTCAATACCATTTCTTATAAGCACCACTACCACAGGCCAGATAGTTGGGACAGCCACAAGCATCCGAGCATTCCCCATGCAACCCTCCCTCATTTCCACGTCCGCACTGTGTTCTTTCCAGCCTCACTGCTTAACATCACTGGAATCCTTTCTGCTTCTCGTCTCTCCTCTCTGTTGTCCCCACTCACCCAGGCTGCTACATCTCCCACTGAAACTGGTGCCACAGCCCCTCTCCGCCTGCCTCTCCATGTCCTGGAATACATTCTCCACTCCACGGCCACCAGGCAGGTCACAGCACTCTTCTGCTCAAAACCCTTCTATTAGGACAAGAAGCCTGAGCAAACACTTAGCTCTTCCTACATGCTTGGCACTCTGCCACATGTAAGCTATATATAATTGGTAAATTTTTGGTACTGGGCATGGAACCCAGGACTCCGTACATGCTAGGCAAGGACTCTACCATGGAGCTACATTTCCAACCCTATTTAGTTTATTAAATAAAAATACACTGTAATCCCAGTGCTTGGGAGGCTGAGGCAGGAGGATCAACACAAGTGTGAGGCCAGCCTGAGCTACACAGTGAGTTGAGGCCAGCCTAAACTACAGAGTGAGACCCTGTCTCCAAAAACAACTAACTGCAGGGGGCTGGGGATTTAGCTCACTGGTCAGAGTGCTTGGCTAGGAAATGCAAGGCCCTGAGTTTGATCCCCAGCACCCCCCTCCAAAAAAAACCCCCCTACACACAAAAACAAAACAAAAGAAAACAATACCTATCATCATTGCCCACTAGGCACTGCCCTGTCGGGCCCCTGCTATCAGTCTCTCTTGTTGCCCAGGCCCCATTCAGTCTCACTGGTCTCTTTGCTGTCAGTAAAACAGGCCACCACAGGAACTTGCTGTTCCTCTTTCTGGTTGTGGGGTTTTTTTTTTGTTTGTTTGTTTTTGCTTTCGTTTTTTGAGGCAGGGTCTTGCTATGTAGTCCAGGCTGGCTTTGAACTCACTATGTAGCCCAGGCTGGCCTCAAACTCGAGGGAATCCTCCTGCCTCAACCTCCCAAGTGCTGGGATTGCAGGTGTGTGCCACCATGCCCGGCCACTGTCCCTCTTTCTGGAACACCCTTTTCCCTGCCCTTTTGCACAAACCCCTGCTTATCCTGCAAGTGTGCGATCCAATGTCCCCTCATCAGAGAAGGCTTTCTGGACTCTTCCCCTATTCAGGCTGGGATCCCTTTACACTTTCTCAGAGGTCCCAGTTCCTCCCAGCAGGAGTGCAGTATGTAATTTAAGCAGTTACAGCTAGCTCAGTGGCACATGCATGGCATCCCAGCAACTATGGAGGCTGAGGCAGGAAGATCAAGAATATTACCGCCATCTCAGCAATTTAGAGAGAACCTATCTGGAAAGAAAAAGTGCTGGGATGTAGTTTGGTGTGAAGGCTCTGGGTTCGATCCCCAGGACTGGGGGAGATGCAGTGACTTTGTGACTCACACTTATTGCCTGCCTGTCCTGTGTCCTCATTCGTTGCTGTGTTCCTGGCATCCATGGCATACAGCAGCAGCTCCACAAATGCTTTTTAAATGAATTCACCAATATGGAGGCCAGCGCCCAGAAAGTGGGTGGTGCTCAAAGTCTGCTCAATGATGAAATGACTGTTGGACTCCATAAATGGAGGGGTAGGAAGTGGGAGGGGAAAGCCCTCTCAGTGTCCCCCTGACCACTTCTGCCTCTCTCACAGCTCCGGGGAACCCTGTACAATACTGGCCGCCATGTCTCCTTCCTGCCTGCACCCCGGCCAGTGGTCAATGTGTCTGGGGGTCCCCTGCTTTACAGTCACCGACTCAGTGAACTGCGGTTGCTGTTTGGAGCTCGCGATGGAGCTGGCTCTGAACACCAGATCAACCATCAGGGCTTCTCTGCTGAGGTGGTGGCCACTGACCTCTTCCCTGTGACCCTTTGCCCCGAGTCACCCCAATTCCTCTCACCTCATCTGCTAAATGCCTCACCCCATCCTCCTCCACAGCACTCCCCCCACCCTAAACATGAACCCTCCGCCTGACTCCAAAATCTGGAGTCCTCCTCTCCTCCCCTTCTGCTGGGGCCCCCCCAACTCTGTGTACCCCACCCCAGGTGCAGCTCATTCACTTCAACCAGGAACTCTACGGGAATCTCAGTGCTGCCTCCCGCGGGCCCAATGGCCTGGCCATTCTCAGCCTCTTTGTCAACGTGAGCAGAGCCCAGACGGGCACCTGGAGTTGGGGTCTGCCAAAGAGGGAGGTGGGGTCCCAGGGGAGGTGAAGGTTGGGGGCGTGGACTGCAGGGCTTCTGCCTCCTCACTTCCAACCCCCATGCAGGTGGCCGGTAGCTCAAACCCGTTCCTCAGTCGCCTCCTCAACAGAGACACCATCACCCGCATCTCCTACAAGAGTAAGTGTTGGAGTGCTGGCGGCACCATGCAGGGGCTAAAAGGGCACCCCTCTCCACTCTGGCCTGGTATTCCCACAGATGATGCCTACTTTCTCCAAGACCTGAGCCTGGAGCTCCTGTTCCCCGAATCCTTCGGCTTCATCACATACCAGGGTTCCCTCAGCACCCCGCCCTGCTCGGAGACTGTCACCTGGATCCTCATTGACCGGCCCCTCAACATCACCTCCCTCCAGGTGACCCTCTATCCGCGCCCCCGCCCCCAGGCCTGGAGACCCCTTGCCTCCCTGACCCTCCCTCTCCTGGACTGGGAACCCCAGGAGGTTAGACTTCAGCCAACCCGCGGGTGGGCGGGGGCCATCGATGGCCCCGCCCACTCACTCCCCTTTTCCCACGCCCCTCCCACGGTAGATGCATTCCCTGAGACTTCTGAGCCAGAATCCTCCGTCCCAGATCTTCCAGAGCCTCAGCGGGAACGGCCGGCCCCTGCAGCCCTTGGCCCACAGGGCCTTGAGAGGCAACAGGGACCCCCGGCACCCCGAGAGGCGCTGCCGAGGCCCCAACTACCGCCTGCATGGTATGGTTCGGTCTGCAGCCCCTCTACGTCCTGGTCCGATCTGCTTCTGTGTCTCCCCACAGCGTCTCAATGGGATGCAGCCCCCTCCTTCTGTGTATTCTAGCCCGAACGGTCGCTCCTCTGTCCCTTTCCCTCCCGTGTCAAAGTGGTACAGTCCACTTTCCGCCAAGACCATTTCCTCTTCACTGCCTTACAACTTGGTATATAGCCCGAGCCCCCTAGATTCCTTGTGCTAGAAGTACTGTACCTACTGATCCGTGCCTTCTGCTACTGTGACTTTCCAAAATGGTACGATCCAGATTCCCCTCCTCCGTTTCCATGGTACGATCCTATGCTGTCCCACGGTCTGACAGCCCCCCCTTACTGAGAATCCACATGGTACGATCCCTTTCCTTCCCCACTGCCTCCTGCGGTTCAACCCTGTGAGCTAAGGGCCACGTCTCAACATGGTACAGTCCAGACACCCGTTCCCCGTCAATACCTTCACGTAGTTCAACCTAATGCCGATCGAGAGGTCCCTATTCCACCTTCCTGCTGCCCCCACTATGGTTTGATCCAGAGCTGACCATCCCCCCGAGCTTCTCAATTTGGTACGTCCCGGCTCCCCCGTCGCAGCCCCCTACAGTAGGACCCTGCGCGGTGCCGCCCCCTTCCCCTGTACGCCCCCTGCACCGCCCACCCTAGGCAGTCTCCCCCAACCGGCGTCTTCTCTTGCAGTGGATGGTGCCCCCCAGGGTCGCTGAAGATCCCCATCGAGGATTGCGCCGCCTATCCCAAGCCCGTCTACAAGGGGAGGGGAGTCACCCCAAAACAAAGCTATTAAAGAGACAGAATACTTCCTGTTTCTAGGTGGTCTGATTCTAAGGCTCGCTGGGGAAATATTGGGGTATTAAAGAACAGCTTTCTTGTCGAAACCAATCTGCTTCTTAGGCCTTAGCCACTTGCTGTTTTGGCTTCCTGCTTCCTGAACAATTACTGCTAAAACAATCATTTTGACAAGTGGCTCCTTTAAGAGGCACCTCTCCTCCCCCACCGCGAACAGGCTGCACGCGCAGAGCCATGTGCTTATTCTGTCCGTCTGCCTCATTGGCCACAATTGGGTCACGGTCCTGCCCCCAGCACATCTCCCATTGGGCAAATGTAGGTCAGTGTCCCGCCTCCTTCCAAAAGGCAAGAGAACTTCACGCGCTCAGCCCCTCACGCGCCCTCCCGGGCTTGGCCGATCCTGGGGCCTCATTGGCTGGACACCCCAAGAGGTCGAGACACGATTGGCCCATGCCTATAGCCGGAGGGAGGCACGCAGCTGGGGTGCAAGGCCTAGGAGGGCGGTGCGGGGCCGGGTTGAGCGGGGACCGGGAGGAGGGGCACGCTCAGTGGCGTCGGGTGTTTTGGTTTCCATTTTTTTTTTTCCGCGAAAGAAGTTTGCTTTGGCCACGCCTCAAAGCGGCCGCCTCCTCCTGCCCCCTCCGCCGCACGGCGCACACCTCTCGGGTGCAGATTGCGAAGCGCCTTCTGTTTCGAGAGCTGTAATTTTTGCAAAAGCCAGGCTCGCCCACCTTGTAAGAAGAAGCGCCTGTGCCCCCTTGCACCCTCAGTTGCAAAGAACCGGCCGCCTGATTTGGTCATCCATTCGCCTAGAGTGTATGATCTCCCGGGACCCTCTTGATTCGCACGTTTCTGCACCAAAGACCGCAAATCCCTGGCGCTTCTAGGATTTGCAGTGTTCTGGATACTGGAGGCTTGCAAGCTACGCGCGCCCGACCCTGGGCAGACACTCGCTCGAGCTTCAGGAGCGTGCCGGTGGCAGGCGAGCCAGCTCTTGGCCTCTCCATGAGCCCATGAACCTGGGGGCAGGTGCCCGGCGATGGCGCGACCTCTGAGCGACAGGACCCCGGCCCCCCTGCTGCTGGGCGGCCCGGCCGGGGCCCCCCCGGGCGGGGGAACACTGCTCGGACTGCGGAGCCTCCTACAAGGGACCAGCAAGGCCAGAGAGCCGGCCAGCTGTGAGTCCAGCCCCACTCCCGGAGGGACTCAGGTGCCGCGGGTGGGATGCACAGACACCGCTCGCTTGCTGGGGTCGATCTTTCTAGCCTGTACTCAGTTGCCCAGATGGTTGGGCCCCTCGAGCCCTCAGCGTTCAGGCCGCACAGTGCAGACTCGCAGTCTGCGCACCCCGAGCACCCAGGAGCCTCGGATACCCCAGCCCCCTCCTCCTTGTGGCCCGCGAGTCTGGACCCCTGGGTACAGGGAGAAGGGAGGGGGTGTGTCGGAGGCTCACAAGGTGGTGACACGGGCTTGGGCGGGGCCTCGTGGGGTCACATGGCATCCAGGGACGAGCAATGTGCCCGAGGAGCAGAGCCTCTTCCTCCTGCCGCTTCCCCGGAGTGGGGGACGGGAGGGGGCAGCGCGCGGGGTGGGGGGGATCGCAGCAATCACAGAGCTGTCATTTTGTTCTCTCACCTGCCCAACCCTCCACCTGCCCTGTCCCTGCTCCCCTCTTTCTCAACTTACGCCCCTCTTTCTCTGGGTCTCTGCCCCATCTCTGCGTGTCTCTGCCCTGTCCTCTCTCCGGGTCTCTCTCATCCTCTGTATCTCTGTTACTTTCTCTCTCGGTCCTTGTCTTTCCTCGTCCTCTCTCTGGATCGCCGCCGTGTTCCTGTCTACACCTCCTCTCCGACTCGGGGGTCCCTTCTCCCGCTCCATCTCCCGCACCCCATCTCCACCCCGCCCCTGTTTCCCTGGCCCGCAGGTCTCCTGAAGGAAAAGGAGCGCAAGGCGGCTCCGCCCGCAGCCACGGTCCCGGGGCCGGGCCTGGAGACGGCGGGTCCGACGGATGCCCCGGCTGGGGCGGTGGGAGGCGGCGGGTCCCCGCGGGGACGCCCGGGCGCCGTGCCTGGCCCGAGTCTGTTGGCGCCGCTGCTGTGGGAGCGCACGCTGCCTTTCGGCGACGTGGAGTACGTGGACCTGGACGCCTTCCTGCTGGAGCACGGGCTCCCGCCCAGCCCGCCGCCCCCCGGCGGCCCGTCGCCCGCTCCCTCGCCCGCGCGCACGCCCGCGCCCTCCCCGGGGCCCGGCTCCTGCGGCTCGGCCTCCCCGCGCTCCTCGCCCGGGCACGCCCCCGCCCGGCCCGCCCTGGGGTCCGCCGGCGGCCACCGCGCAGGTGCGACCGAGGGGGCGGGGCGCTGCCCGAGGGGCGGGGCTTGCGCTGCCTGCGGGGACCGTGGGACCTTGGCTGCGGGCCGGAGTCCAGAGTCTTCTCGTGGAGACCGGTCCAGATTCTGAGTGCTCTGGCGAATCAGGGCTTGAGTCTCCGGAGTCCACACGTAGGGAGAGACTCTGGATCCCAAATTCCAAGACTCCTGCCCAAAGAGGCCGTGGAATTGTCTGTGAGAAGCGCAGACAAGAGGGTCCAAGTATAAGGAGCCAGGACGGGATGTCCAGAACACGAAGTTATTTTCTGGGCAGTGGATGGCCCCAGAATCTGAGCCCAGAATCGATGGAACTGGGCTGGTACCCTAACTCCTAGCCTCTCTGAAGTGGGAGAAGACAGGGCCTGGGCACAGACTTCTGTGTGACCTGGAACTGGACAGAGACTGGCAGTCTAGGTTCCTGGGTCCCCCAGTGGAGCCGCCGCAGCCCCGGGCCCCAGAATCCTGCAGAAATCTCGATTCTGGGCCTTCTCCGACCTCGCGAATGCTCGAGAGAGGGGCCGGGGATTTCAGAATCCTGGGGGAGGGTGTTCTCTGAGATCAGAGGCCCGGCATCTCTGCTATCAGAGGCTGGCCCGAAGGAGTAGGAGGAAGGGTGACCCCATTCGGGAACACTAGGGTCCCCAGGGGCGGACCACAGGCCTGGGGTTGCTGGGTGCACCTGCCCCGGGCCTGACCTCCAGGCCCTCCTTTTCCCAGCTGCACACTCCGCGCCACGTGAGTCCTTCCTCCCTCCTCCGCGCTTCGCGCACGCGCTATCACGCGCGAGGGGGCGGGGCCAGGAACAAGAGGCGGGGGAGGGGCAGAGGGAAGCAGGCGGCGGCACGTGACTCGGCCCAAACCTGTGTCCTCAACTGACCCCGGCTTGCCAGCGCTTAAAGGCATAGACACCTCCTCTGGACCAACCTTCTGGAACCTCTGAGCCTGTTTCCGGTTCTCTGTCCTAACCCTTCCAAGCGAATATCTCTGAGTCATTTAATTTTCAGTCCTCTTTGAAAAGCCTGGGGTCTAAACTTTGGTCAGGAATTCAGGAAATAGGATTCAGCTTAGGCCGTGGGAAGGAGAGCACTGTGAATCTGAAGTCCTGAGGTTTTAATTTTTTACTTTTTTGAGACAGGGTTTCATCATGTAGCCCAGGCTGGCATCCACCTTGCGGCTATCCTCCTGATTCAGCTTCCCAAGTGCTGGGATTAGTCTGTGCCACCACGCCCGATTTAAAGTTTTATTTCATTTCATTTTTGAGACAGTGTCTCCCTAGGTAGTCCAGGCTGGTCTGGAACTCACTGTGTAGCCCAAGCTGGCCTCAAATTGCAATCCTTCTGCCTTGGCCTCCTGAGTGCTGGATTACAGGAGTGTGCCACCTCACCTGGCTGGTCCTGAAGTTTTAGAAGCTATGACATGACTGTCATGTTACTCAGGGCCAGTCAGTTATGATTGGAACTCAGTTTCCCTGTCTGTAGAAGTGGAATTGGTGCTGTAATGTCTAAGCACCTTTGCAGCCTGGGGAAAGTTTATATTTTATGAAGGTTGCTGCCTGGTAGGCAGCTTCTATGTTAGACTCCACATGGGCCTTCTGCCAGCTGGCTAATTTACCCGTGCAGGTGTAGCCTCTGGGAATCCACTGCCCAACAGATACACTTTTGTGACACACTCTGTTTCCCCAAGGCCTGACCTCTCGGGACACACCCAGTCCTGTAGATCCAGATGCAGTGGAGGTGCTGATGACCTTTGAACCCGACCCAGCTGATCTTGCCCTGTCAAGCATTCCAGGCCATGAGACCTTTGACCCTCGGAGACACCGCTTCTCAGAAGAGGAACTTAAACCGCAGCCAATCATGAAGAAGGCCAGGAAAATCCAGGTGCCAGAGGAGCAGAAGGTGAGCACTGTTTTGTGTGGCACAGGTGTGACCAGGGCAGACCCAGCACCAGGGATGGGTTGGTCTTCTCTTTTTTGTCGGGGGAGGTTCTGGGGATCAAACTCAGGGCCTTGCACTTGCTAGGCAAGCACTCTACCATTTGAGCTAAATCCCCAGCCCGGCTTGGTCTTCTCACTGGCACAAGCTCTTAGGTTCTCCCAGCCTGCAGCCAAAGATGAGTCCTTGGCCAAGGGGCACTGAGGGGAAGGGACTTTGCCCTGAGATTTACAGAGTATCACTGTGGAGTGTAGACTCAGACAGCTATGCTAGGTCTGCTTGATGACTTGGACCCAGAATCTTCAGTGGGGCAAGATTCAAATTCCAGGAGGCCCAGTTGCCAAGGACAGCCTATCTTACTTAGCAGCCAGCCAGGCTAGGACTGGGCCTTTGCCCTCCAGTTTGGGGCGGTCCTTCAGACTGACTGCTTCTGCCCAGGATGCAGACTATTCTAGGGTTTGCAGGTTCGTTCCTGGGGCCTGGACGTCTCATTGGTGAGATGCCTGAGACGCCCAGTAGCAGCCAGGGCCACCTTGTGATTTTAGGGGCCTTGGGCATCCTGGTTATGCTGCACAGGGGGTCTCCACTAGCAAGAGGCACCTGGGCTTCTCTCACAAGTCTTTGCATGGCCATTTGCAGCAGCTAGGACCTGCCTAGCAGCTCGGTCTAGATCAGGGGTTTCTCTTGCTGCTGGGCCAGGTTGCTAGGGACTGCATGTGCCCCAGAAATCAGGAATTAGGCTTTAACTAACTAGAGCTGAGGGAAGCATCTTTCTGAGCTGTTACCAAGGAATGGTCTTTCATTAACAACAAGAAATGGCAGGATTGGAAGACTCTAGGTATAACCCTCTGGGGAGATCTCCAGATGGGCCTCTTTGCTAAGGATTGACTTTTGTATCAACCAGGTTCTGTTGGGGAACAGGCAGCTCCCTGGCCTCAGCTCAGGGCCAGCAGATCAGAGACTGTTCAGGATCACTGGGACCACTTAGATCTCACTTTTGTTTGCTGAGGAGGGTTGAGGTTGCCTTGGCAACCAGGTCAACAGAGGCTCAGCTCTTGAAGGATTTTATGAGACACCAAACACCATCGCTAGGGGCCTAAGCTTTCCTTAGCAACCAGGATCCGAAAAAGTGATGTTCAGGGCAGCGCTCTTCACTGGGATGAACTGTCAGACCCTGTAGGCTCTGTTGCTAGGGAACAAACTTCCTTAGCAACCAGGGACTAATTGCAGGGCTCTTTGTTTAGTGGGGAGGGCTGGAATCTGCTTGGCACTTTGGAGACTTAAAACCATTGCTTGGAGGTAGGGGTCTGATCTTATGCCTTAGCTTTTGTTAGGTGCCCAAGAAGGGCAGGCCCTCAGGTACCTGTCCCAGCAGAGATAGGGTATCCCTGATCTCCCTCTCCCCCCTGCTAAGCAAACAGCCCGGGTGTGGGTGGGGTGTGTGTGTGTGTGTGTGTGTGTGTTCAAAGCTCCTCTTTTCCTCTTACTGAACCTCAGTGCCCTCCCACCTCTACGCCCCCAGGACGAAAAGTATTGGAGCCGGCGGTACAAAAACAACGAGGCAGCCAAGCGCTCTCGAGATGCCCGGAGGCTCAAGGAGAACCAGATCTCCGTAAGGGCGGCCTTCCTGGAGAAGGAGAACGCCCTGCTGCGGCAGGAGGTGGTGGCGGTGCGGCAGGAGCTGTCGCACTACCGGGCCGTGCTGTCTCGCTACCAGGCCCAGCACGGAGCCCTGTGAGAGCCCTTCTGCCCCTTCTCCTCGCTCAGACTCGGTCCTGACGCCTCTTCCCTACCCGCTGTGGCCCACAGGCTGGCCAGCTGGGTGCCCCGGGGACGTGATGAAGCAGATAAATACATTTATATTTTTAAGAAAAAGCGAGCCTCCCCCCTCCCTCGCGGGGGCGGGGAGGGTCCCGTGTGTGCTCCGGGCACGTCGGGGACCCCATCCTCCCACCGCCTCCATTAACACGATCCTGAATAAATCTTGAGAACCCCAGAGCCAGCTGTTGTGGGGAACAGGCAGCTACGTAGCCCCGTGCTAGGCCAGCAATTCACAATGGCTGCAGCGGGTGGGCAGATCTGGTGGCATTCCGTAAAAACCCGGGGCTGCTGGAAGGTCTAGTCGCGGGCTGTCGAATGGAGGATGGGGCAAAGTTCTAGGAATGAAGCGACTGCCTTTATTGCATAGACCTTTTCCATTGCTTTTTAGATCGGGGACGGGGGACGCGCGGGACACAGAAATGAATTTCCCGGCTCCCACCTGTGCGGGGAGAGACATTAGTGCAAATCCGAGCGACGGCCCCGGGGAACCCGCCCCTCCTGGGCTGATTGGCCAGTTAGGTGGAGGCACCGGAGTGGATAGGACGAGGCCTGGCCCGGCCTGGCCAATCAGCTAAGGCCTCCCTCAGTTCGTACATTCTACGTCCGGTAGTTGGGCCAAGTGTGAGGCAGGCTCCGCCCCCTGCCTCCCCGACGTGCTGCCAGTCAGAGGCAAGATGAGAACAGTCTTGGGGTCCCAGGGAGAGAGCAGCCCAAACTCGGCCTTCACCGATCAGGCACTACCCAGGGGACGGGCCTGGAACTGAGGCCACCCTCTGGCATCACTTTCAATCCCCTGGTGGCGGGCATCGGACCCTTGCACTTTAGGGGCACCGCCCCAACTCTAGCAGCCGGGCCACGCCCAGGTTCTGTCGCTAGCGCATTCCCATCAGTTTCAGGGCTCCTGCCCGGCGCTGCCAGGAGGCCCCGTGAGCAGCGTACCGAGGCCCGGGTGTATCTGCGCCTGCAGCGGCCCGTACTCCACTAGCTCCCCGTCCACCGTCAGCATGCCGCGGGGCGTGAGCGGCTCCAGGCGGAAGGCACGGGCCGGGGCATAGCCGACCTGCGGGCAGCCCAGATTGAAATGGCTCCCGCGCTCCATGGCCAAGAATAAGCGCAGGAACATGGCCCGCGAGACCCCGCCCCGCACCCACAGCAGGTGCACCACACCGTCATCAAAGCGCGCGTGGGGAACTGCCAACTCGTTGGCGCCCAGGTGGCTGGGAGAGATGGCCAAGACCAGCACGAAGTCCTCCTCTAGTGTCACCCACCCTGGGGGCAGTGGGCTGCCCAATGGAGGCAGCAGGTGGTCGTTCGGGCCCCCAGTGGAGGCTGCTCGTGCAGCAGGGGCATGAGGTGGGAGCTCAGAGGATGCTGGCGTTTCTGAGGGCCCTTCAGTGATGGGAGACAGTGGAGCTGCCTTGGGGGAGCTATAGGGTTCGGGCAGGAGTGGATCTGGAGACAGTGGAGCTTCCCCAGCCCCACCCCAGTCCCCAGCCAGCTCTGGGGCCCCACCGTTGAGGGACAGTACAGGCAGGGGCTCAGGTGAGCTGGGGGAGGCCAGGGCAGGATGGGTCAGGGGGAGGGGCAGGTCAGACACTGAACGATGCAAGGGGGAATGTGCCGCAGGCGGGACTGGGGCTGGGGCCAGGGTCAGCTCTGACTTGGCCCGGGGCAGGCCATGGGCAGGGCCGGGTGAGGCTGACTCCACAGTGGCGGGGAGGTAGGAGAGGCGTCCTCGGTAGGTGCGCAACGTGGCAATGCCCAGCATTGCACCCAGGGTGAATCGGGCTCTGCCGAGGGCCCGGAAGCGCTCACTCTGGATGTCCACATCTGACACAAAGCCCCAGGCCACACACAGGAAGGAGAAACAGCGGGAGCCTGAGGCCAGTGTCACAGAGAGCAGGTCCAATGGGTTGCTGCCACCCCGACAGAGCAGCAGGGAGCAGTTGAGCAGGAGGTCCAGGCCCAGGGCTGGCTCAAACCTTCAGGACCCAGGATGGATGGCCGTGGTGGGAAAGAACAAACGGGGCTGGGTAAGAGACTCTAAGCACAGGGCAAGGAGAGAAAGGCGGGGAAGCAGACAGCTCTGACCCCAGGGACGCTATGTCCCCTGCACCCAGTGCAGCTAAGGGGCCACCTTCAGACTCTCAATAACCACCCGACACATGTCTGCATGCCAAGCACGTCTAGCTGCTGGGGCAGAGTTGGGAATGAGAGGGGCCACCATTACCAGACCAGAGCTGTTTGGCTGAGGGGGAGACATGGGGTGCCTGTTGCCCCAGGAGAGCTCATCCCCTCATCCAGTACCCTCATTCTCCCCAGCAGGAGCACCCAACCTACCCCCCACGCCTGTTCACGGCTCCAGCCAGCGCGTTGCCCGAGCCACAGGGGAGGACCCCCAGGGGCATCTTCACTGCCTGGTCCCAGTCTGGGCGAGCTAGGAGCCCGTTCAGCACCTGGAGGGCAGGAGACCAGCTGCTCAGGCCCAGCTCCCACTCTCTGGTCCCCCAGGGCTCAGGGTTAGGGGCAGGAGCTCCTGTCGTACCTCATAGAGTAGCCCGTCTCCTGAGATGGTGACGATGCCGTCCCACTCACTCAGGCTCAGCCCCTGGACCAGCTCCCGGGCGTGGTTCTGTCGTTCTGACGGAACAAACCAGAAGGTTAGGCAGCCGTCTCCTTCCCTGCCATGCCCCACCTCCCATCCCCCTGCCCGTACCTGTCTGAATGAGGTTGAAGGACAGCCCAGCTTCGGAGATCATGGGCAGCACGTAGTTCTCACACCACTGTCTGGCCAGGCCCTGTCCCCCAAAGGGGTTGACCAGGAGTAGCAACCGAGGTGGCCGTGGCAGGAGTTCAGGGGTGATCTCTGCAGAGAGAGGGCAGGGTCGGCAGAGGCTGGAGACCCAGGCCCCGCAGCCTGCAAAGGGTCCCTTCAGACAGCCCCTATGGGACTGGGGAGGGCTGGCGCCCGGAGCCTGCTGGGAGTGCTGGGACAAAGGCAGGACTTCGGTGTGAAACCAAGTGCCCTTTGAACCCGTATGTGTGAGAAAGACAAAGGCATTGTGGTCCCGGAACACCCGTTACCCAGGATCAGGTTCCTCCACTGCTGCCACCCTTAGGAGCCTCAGATATCTGTGTTGGCACCTGTCACTGGGGGTGGTGATTGTTCCTGTCTCAGTCTGCTGCTGTCAGTGCCAGGGAGCCTCTGACTCATCTGTCTGTGGTCAAGAATGGGGAGGGGGTGGGGACAGACAGCATCTGGCTGGAGAGCAGCTGACAATTCCTTTCTCTCTGCCTGTGTTTTTGTTCCTTCTGCAGCCCAGCCCTGTCTGTGTCCTGCTCTTTCAATGCAGACCCAGAATGACGGCACACAGACCCACACAGAGATGCCCACAGAGGAAGGCTCTGTCTACAGAGCGGCTGCCCGGGCCTCACCCCCTTCCCCAGGCAGTGGCAATCCTCGGAGCAGACTCATGAGGGCAGTGACCCAGCGCTGGGCCTCTGCGCGGTTCTCCTCGTAGGTCGTAGCCCCATCGGCCCGAAAGGTGCGGGCAGCTCTGCGGCGGCCCCCGCGCCTGCCCCGCAGGTAGGTATAGATGCACAAGTAGGCCGCTGAGTCTGAGGGACTGTGGCTTCGCAGGGTGCAGCAGCCTGAGATTACGGCCAGGGGGACCAGGCCATCCCGGGGCCGCACTTCAGGCTTTGGGAGCAGCCGCTGTATGTGCAAGGCCTGTGATGTGAGGGTGAGGGCGAATCGTGAGCCGTGGGCTGGGTAGGAGCCAAACTCGCCATGCAGGAGCGGGGTGCTGGCAGCCAGTAGTGATGGTGGGGGGGCCATGGCCTCAGCCCTGTCCAGGGCTCTCCTAGGCCTGCGGCCCCAGCTCCTGGGGAGCTCCTGCTTCGGTCTCTGTGGAGAGGGAGGAGGGAGGGGTCAGAGTCCAAGGTCCTTATGGAAGATGAAGAAGGGGGAGGGACTATAGACAGGCCGGTGAGGCAGTGGCAGATAGGAAGGGACTGCCAGAAACACACAGGCTCAGGCAGGTGTGGAGACCTGGAGGACACAGGCAGTTGGGCAGGAAGGCCAGCGTCCTGGTGGGCCCAGACATGCAAATGGTCATTCATTTCTTCTCCACATAGTTATTCAGGACCCTTTGTGTACTAGTTGCGGTACACTCAGCAAACACAGAAGAAAACTGACAAAAATCTCCACCTTCACGGGGTTTACATTCTAATCAGAAGGCAGGAAGACAAGATGAGAGAATAAAATACCTAATGTGTTGGGTGATGAGAGGACTTTGGGGAAAAATAAAGCACAGGAGGGAATCAGAGGGTGGAGAGAAATGCAGAAATAGACAGAGATGGGAAAGCAACCCCATTGCACACTGAGTCATCTGTGGTGGAGAGAGCAGTATCTCTGAGACAGCACAGAGAGAACGAAGACCAGAGGAACACGGTGTGGCGACAAATAGCTTCAGTAAGATGAAAGCAGATTGACGAAAGATAGTTTCTCACTCCAGAAAGAAGGGCAACAGACGCTTAGGAGGGCAGACAGGACAGGCAGGAGGCAGGGATGTGACATGGAACTCTAAGGGTCAGAGGGGAGTCACATGCAAGAGCTGAAAAGCGGCAGGGGCTGAGACCTTGTCTCTAAGCACTACCTGCTGTCTGCTGCCTGATCTCCAGGTAAAAGCTGGAGCCAGGACTGAGGCCCCTTCCCCACAGGGCCTTCTGCCCAGCTGCCGCCCACCTCCTCCAGCTCACCTGTGTCCTCCTCTGGCCCGCCCAGCCTCCTGCCAGTCCTGCTTCTCACCCAGCCCAGGCCACGGCGGATCCAGACACGCCCCCATCGGTGGACTCGCCCTCAGGAGCCGCCTCTGCTGCCGGACACTCCCAGCCTGCCCTGGGCGGCTCCCTGAGGCCCAGGGTGTCTGCCTCCTATGAGAACCTCAAATCAGGCTCAGGGGCAGAGCCCTAGATAGCCTCCATTCCTGGACCGGGGGCTCTGTCCCCGGGTACCTAAGCCTTGGGCCTGGCCCGCCACCCACAATATGCCAAACCATAGTCTAGGTCTCTGTCCCTGGGGCTCCATCTCCACTCCACTTCCGGGGCTGGGCTGCCATTCCTGGACGCCTCAGTCATGGTCCTGCTTTTCCATTTCCCAGGCACCCCAGTTCCAGGCCTTGGTGTCTGTTCCTCTTGGTTCACCAGTCCCCCTACACACACACACACACACACACACACACACACGCACACGCACACGCACACTCTCTCTCTTTCTCTCTCGGGTCCCAGACCCTCGCACCCTCCTCACACGCTGGGTCCTCCTCCGCGCGGCCCAAGTCTGCACAACTGCCCCCAATCAGACCTAGGGGTGGGGGGAGGGTGTGCATCCGCTCAGCCAATGGCCGTGTGGCCGTCCTGTGCCGCACCAATGAGAGCATGCGGAGGCGGGGCCAGACGACTTGGGAGTTTAGCGCAGGGTCCAGCTACCGGGGGATTGGGCGGTGCATCGCGCGGCTGAGGCCACCCGCCATCATAAGTGAGGGCACAGGCATAGCTAAGGTGGCGTCACATCCCTACAGACAACGTTGGTGCCACCTTCTTTGTTGAGGGCAAGTGGGCCGGGCCCATCCATGGAGTTTATAAAAGAAAAGGGGCCTAGGGTAGGAAGAGGTCTTTAGCTGCAGAGACAGAGGCCCTAAGACAGCGAACAGAGGCCCAGATACAACAGGAGTTAGTAACAGACCTAGACAAAAAGCAAAGCAGAGACCTAGAGAAACAGTCAGAGATGGGTAATGAAAGGGCAGAGTGAGGGGGGGTGTCTTTCAGAGTTAGAGTCACACAGACACAGAAAAGCAGAGATACAAACAGAGACAAAAACAGCGGGGTTGAGAAAATGGAAGGTAAAAGGCAAAAGAAATCCCAGAAAGTGACAGAGACAGACCGAGATAGGCACTTCTGGAATAAACATTAGGGAGACAGGTTCACTCATTATTTACTTTGGATTCCGACCAGAGGGGAGGCAGCACAAGATAAACATCTGGCCAGGAAATGACTAGTCACATAACAGGACAGACACAAAGGGAGAACCCTCTGGGCTAGGGGTGAGGGAGGGAAAGAATGTCTGATGCCTGGAAGCTCAGTAGAAGCTGAGAGGAACTGAGAGCGAAAAGAGATGAAAGGGGAAGATGTCCATAGGAGAGACACAGAGGCAAAGACAGGGAAAGATCTAGCATCAGGCAGAACTGCAGGGAGACACAGCAGAATGAGACTGGCACAAAGTTCTCCATACCTGGGCAAGTGGAGCTGGGGTGGGGGGGTGCGTGCCTGTGATCCCAGTTGCTGTACTTGGGAGGCTAAGGCAGGAGGATGACAAGTTCCAGGCCAACCTGGCCAGCTTAATGAGACCATGTCTCAAAATAAAAAAATAATAAAAACAGCTGGGGATGTAAGTCAGTGGTAGAGTTCCCCTGGGTTTGATCCCCAGTGCCACACACACAAACACACACACATAAGAGATAGGAGGAAACAGTTCACTTATTGCCAAACAAATATACCTTGCATCCATCTCATGGTGGCAGCTAATGCAGACACAGTAAGTGACAGAGAGAATCCCAGGAAGATTGAGACAAAGGGATAGAGCGACTGAGCTGAGAGGCCAGGAAAAAGAAAGCCCTGACCAAAGAAGCTCATATTTCTGAGTCATCAATTTAGAGAAAAGGGAACATGGAAGGGAAGCAGATGGAGGAAGAAAAGAAGGGGTCTCTAGCTCACACAGATTTGCTGTGTGACTCTGGGGAACCTCTTAATTCTTGGCCACACCTGCCCTGTTTGGAAAATGGGGAGAAAGCGCCTCACTTAGGCCTGGAGAGGAGGTCCAAGACCAGTGATGGAAGGGCCTCAGCTGATGTGGTCCCACAGAATGGCGATCTTGGCTTTCAGATGGACCTTTACCTGGTTCTGCTGCTCCTCTGATTCAAGGTGTTGGTTCATCTCTGGCCCTGTGTCCTGTTACATCAAAAGATTTTGGCCCTGGGATGGTGGTCTGGACTGTGCAAGGAGTCAGGTCTCACTGTGTAAGCCTGGCTTAGGCTCTGTGGAAGAGAGAGGAGTCAGACAATTCAGTTTCTGCCTCAACCAGTCAGTCTGGTTCTGTCAACAAGATGCTACTAAGAAGGCAAAGTGACATTGAGTACTTAATGTACAAAAATACTGACTCAAAGGAATTTTATTAACCTATATAATTCTTGAAAACATCCGCTGTGCCAGACCTATTATCATTCCCTTTATCTAAATATGGCAAAGCACAGCACAGAGTGATTTGCCCAAGGTCACACCACTAACACATAGCAGAGCCAGGATTTGAATTTGGGTACAGTCTGGCCAGATCCCACCTGACCATTTATCTACGTCTGTACTATGGAGTTCCTTGCACACCCTAACGGGTTAACATTTTTTCAAGTTGATTCAGGACACAGAAAACTGCTGACCCTGAGGAGATGGAACAACTTGAAGATGAGATGTTGTTCTACCAGCTTGGGCAGAGGCAAGCCTTGCGGGTGAAACAAGGAGAAACATCCTGGGAACAATTGATAAAGTTAACAATTCGGCATAATTGTCATGATACTCTTCTAATCTAAAATATACACCTGCGTTCAGCAGAACACCTTTGTTTGTTTCTCAGTAAACTGGGAGGTTAAGTCAGCCGGAGGCTTCATTCCAGTTAAGCCCCCGACTTCCCCACAAAGATATTCTCTGTCTCTCGTGTCTTCACTCGTCTCTAATCAGGGTTTGCTGGCCCAAACCCGACACTACCTCTCTCTGGGCCTCCACCCCCTTCTCTTTCCCCCCCTCCCACCCCCAGATTCCCCGCCCTGGCCCCCAAGCAGTCTCCGTTCTTCTTCCCCATCTGAATTTCTGTCTCCGGGTCTCTCTCTTTCAGGAGCTTGTCACTCACCTTCCCTCCATCCCACCCTTCAAGCCGGGACCTCAGGCGGGATCCCTGCACCCCAGTACCTTGTACCTCCCTCACATCGATACCGCAGGACCAGCTGAACCTTTCTGGTGGAGAAAAATGCAGCCCCTCCCTGGCGGGAGAGACTGAGCAGGTGGTCAGGGAAGGGCCATCTAGGGAAGGGG
Organism: Hystrix cristata; assembly: GCA_004026905.1. NCBI lineage: Eukaryota > Metazoa > Chordata > Mammalia > Rodentia > Hystricidae > Hystrix > Hystrix cristata. The sequence goes on along the minus strand of PVJO010007142.1, from coordinate 42,193 downwards.
CGGGACGCTGAACCAAAAAGGTAGATATATGGGGTGCTCTAGATTGAGCTGCGACAAGGTGATCTCGGGTTCGATATCTAGCAGGACTTCCGATCTTCGGCTGCGCCTGGGAGTTGAGAGCGAAAGTAGGCACCCGCGAATCTAAACAAACGGGAGCTGCTCGCAGTGAGAGAACTAGACCCGTCGGCCCCGCCTCCTCATTACCACTACCCAGCCCACCAGGTCCTCCGGAGCCACAGAGAGGCCTTCGGCGTCAGGCCAGAGCGTCACCGCGCGATGCCTCTTCCTGGCTCAACTCATCTCTCTTGCCCCCAGTTTCCTTTTTTTCCGGAAGAATATAGAGAACAGCAACTGGATAGCTAGAAAGGCCCCCCGACGTGCTGGCCCTTCCTTCCTGCACGTCGCGCTTGTTTCTCTTTGGTGATTCCTCCGCCCTATTTCGTTAGCGCCCACCTAGCTAGTCGTCCAACTCACCATAGGGAAGTCCGGATCGTGGTAGAGCGTCGTGTCGCGCCCCTAAGACGTCACTAGGGCGCCGTGCGCTGGAGGCTTTCCCCGCCCACCCGGGCACGGCTCTCTCTTTCCGGACCTGACTGACTAGGAGTCGCCATCATGGTGAGCGCGCTTTGGGGTATTCAAGCCCTGATCATCCACCGCCATCCTCCGTGGTCTCGGGCTGGGGGCGTGCCACAGCGGTGCAGGGGTTTCGCCGGTGTCTGAAGGACGCGGTTTCCGAGGCGGGAGGCTAGTGTGGGGGCCTGGAGACCGGGCATGGATCGCAGACACGTATTCCTACTAGTCGTCTCCATTGAGCAGACGACTAAATTGAGGTATTGGGAGGGAGAGTGATGGAGTCGGGGCCACAGCCAGGATTTGGCGGAGCTGAGGTCCGGCCCTAGGTGGTGGGAGATGTAGCCGCTTTTAACCACCCGCTTTGCTGCTTTTACCTGGACCTGACACTCCCTAGTCTGGAAAGTTGAGTTAGGAGAGGAATCGACTCAGATACCCAGGTGTTGGACCCAGGCGGCCCTCGGTTCCAGTTGCAGCCCCCCGCCCACCCGTGGTGTAGCTCTCCGGGCCTGGGCCACAGTTCTTTACTTTTTTCTTGAGAACGCTATAGTCCCATCTGACAGATGTGTGATTTGGGAAGAAATAATTCATAGGTGGTTCTTATCAGAAGGACTTAAGGGTTAAATAATAGTCTGAAAAACTGGTTATTCAGAAGAGAAGGAAGTAGGTGTGGTGGAAATGGTGGGCTTTCGTCTGTTTATAGTTCCCAAGTGGGGATGACTGTCCGTACTGCTTCATGGTATTGTTTGAGGGGAACGCTGCAGGCAAGGGTCTTCCTATATTGCATTTTGTTTTGTTTTGTTTGGTGCTGGGGATCGAACCTAGGGTCTTGTGCTTGCAGGACAGGCACTCTGACTGCTGAGCTAAATCCCCAGCCAGGGGTCTTCCTGTATTATCTTACAGAAAAAGTTCATTGTCATTGTTAGTGAGTGTCTAGTATTGCTTTATTTGTGGTTATCCTTTTGGTGTGGGAGCCAATTTTGGAAATTTAGGCCTGTGTTCTTGCAAAGATTTAACTTGTTGGGAATTAAAATTTTTCAGGTTAGTATGCTGCCATGTTAAGATGTTTCGGGTGCTTATGGCTTTGTAGGTTGCATTAGATCCTTTTTAAGAGGGCTGGATGGCCAGCTTGGGATGTGAGCAGTGTCGCTGGGCTTCTGCTTGATCTGGGAGATTGGTAATCACTGGAAACATTTCCAGAGTGATTGCCCAAATTTAGAGTGTTTGAACCACGGTTTCCCCTTCACCCCTACAGGGAGTCGACATCCGCCACAACAAAGACCGAAAGGTCCGGCGCAAGGAGCCCAAGAGCCAGGACATCTACCTGAGGCTGCTGGTCAAGGTGAGGCTGGGGCCTGGGATCTTGGGGCAGGGCCACCCAGGTGGTCATTCTGCTGTTGGCACCGGGATCCCAGAGCTTCAGTGTTTTCACCTGCTGGGTTGTAAGCACCTGTGGAGTGGAGAGGGGATTTTCTGGGTCCCCAGTCGGGAAGGACCAGGATGTGCTGTTCACTGGGCTCTGTAGAATAGGAAAAGCCATCAGAATCTTTCTGGCCTGAATCATTTCTTCTCCTCTGTTCAGTTTTCCATTTCTCCCTCAGCTATACAGATTTCTGGCCAGACGAACCAACTCCACCTTCAACCAGGTTGTGCTGAAGAGGTTGTTCATGAGCCGCACCAACCGGCCACCCCTGTCCCTCTCCCGGATGGTGAGTGGCTGGTCTGGGAAGCGCTTGGAGCTGTGCCGTGGCTGCCTAGGCATCCCAAGGTTGTCTGCCAGCAGTAGGTGCAGAGCTCTGAGCCTTAGTCGGAGTTGAGTATCTGTGGAAAACTAGCTTGGCTTCTTGGCCTCCTTTCTGGTTCACTGTGAGGTGGAGGTAGCTGTGATGGCTTTATGGCCTTGCTGTCCTTCAAGCCACCTAAGGAATTTTACATTTGGAAAGACCTCCAAGGCCGAGTGTGGTGGGCATGTAAATCCCAGCACTCTGGGATGCTGAGGCAGTAGAATCTCATGTTGGATTCCAGCCTGGGCAGTTTAATGACTTCATGAGACCGTGTCTTAAAATACAAAAAGGGTTGGGGATGTAGCAGGGTACAAAAAGTTCTGGGTTCAATCCTCAGTACTAAAAACAAAAACAAAACCTTCTGAGAGAGATTTGTCGAATGTTCTCAACGGGAGAATTCCCGTGGAAGACCGATAGGCCTGTTGTGCAGGAGGTGAGGTGTGGGTGGGCTTATCCACGACTGTTCCAGGCCTCGGTGCCTGAAGCCAGGGGTCTGGGTGGGTGGATTTAACAGAACAGCTCAGTGACTTGATGTGCATCTTTCTAAGATCCGGAAGATGAAGCTTCCTGGCCGGGAAAATAAAACGGCTGTGGTCGTGGGGACTGTAACAGATGATGTACGAGTTCTAGAGGTGCCCAAACTGAAGGTGAGTGGGGTGGGGCTCAGGTCAGTGTCACGCCTGACTGGGATCCTGGCCTGTGGTGGCACTTCAGTCTCTACCTGCTCTTCTGGGTGAGACAGGCATCTTACCTGTCCAGGTGAATTTTAGGGCTGTGTGGGGCCCTTGGGGTGGGGCAGGGGTGGTTCTCGAGGGCTCTTTCCTAGGTCCTGTTGAAAATGTCGGCTGTCGAGCCAGCCAGCCAGGGTCAGATCCGGGTTTCTTTGCCATTTAGTCAAAGTAGCTTTTGCACGTCTTGACCCACAGGGCTGTGGTCTGGAAGGGAGCTACTGTGGACTTGGTTGCTGTTTGTTGTCAGGCCCTGCAGGTAGCCAGGGTGGTAGGTGTTGACCCCGCCTGCCTGTCTCCCCCAGGTTTGTGCCCTGCGTGTGAGCAGCCGGGCCCGCAGCCGCATCCTCAAGGCTGGGGGTAAGATCCTCACCTTTGACCAGCTGGCCCTGGCTTCCCCCAAGGGCCGTGGCACGGTCCTGCTCTCCGGTAAGTGGTGCTTGGTGGCTTCTGTGGGGGTTGGTGTGAGCTGGTGGTCAGGGGTGTGCCCCAAGTTCTCCTCTCCTCTGTGAGGATTAAGAGCTTGAGAGCGGAGCTGCAGAGCACTGCTTAATCCCTTCCTCCTGTCCCCAGGGCCGCGCAAGGGCCGAGAGGTGTACCGGCATTTCGGCAAGGCCCCAGGAACCCCCCACAGCCACACCAAGTGAGTCCTGGCGCCCTCCCCACAGGCGCTGTCCTGCTTCCTGTCTGGCACGGGTGGGGCTCCCGGGGTGGGCAGTGAGTGCGGCCAGGCTCTGTGGGCTCCGGTCGGTATCCCAGTGCCCAGTGCAGCGGGAGCGGTGCCCGGGGCTGCTCTTCACTGTAAGATGGGCCCCTCAGCTACCTCTCCCTCTTCCCGCAGACCGTACGTCCGCTCCAAGGGCCGGAAATTCGAGCGTGCGAGAGGCAGGCGGGCCAGCCGAGGCTACAAGAACTAACGTGGGATCTTACTCTGTTAATAAAAAGATTTTGGTTTCCAGTGGCTCCCTGTGTGTGGTTGGGACTTGAAGTTGGGATGGTACAAAAGGGAGGTTGCCCCTTGCAGTTGGGGATGCATCTGGTTTGGGGATTCTTGGCCTCAGAGTGAGCGCTTGGCTGTGCCTGCTCTGCGCATGCGCAGTATCATCTCACTGCACCTGTTGGACCCCTTGCCCTGTAGAGCCCAAGCTCCGCCTCCTTCTGGGGTGTCAGGTGTTTCCACCCCTGCTTCCTTGGGCAGGGCTGAGGTGGCCAGGTGTGGGAACCGGTAAGGAAGCCAGGCAGGTGGCCAATCCCTGAGCAAGTGCCCAGCAGGGTTGCCCGCAAGGCCCTCCTCCTGTGTTTACACTAGGGGCTGGGTTCCCTGGGCAGCAGGCTGGCCTGATGAATGAGGCAGAGACTGGACCGGAAGAGTGGCAGAGGTAAAGAGCAAGAGGTCTCCAGCCCCATTCCCTCCGACCTCCGAGAAGGCGAGAGATGGAAGGAGATTAGAGGTCCACAGTGCGGGCGCAAGCAGGCGAGGGCTGGTATTTTTCATCTTCCTTTGCAGGGCCGTTGCCGTGGTCTTGGGGAGGCAGGTGCCTGGGTCACAGGGCTGGGGCTGGGGTTTGGGCGGAGACGGGACAGGATATAGAGATCCCTGACCAGGAAGAAGGTGTGTGAGTTGCTGGTGGGCTTGGTTTGACCAGGGCCGGGGCAGGGCAGCCTGAGGATGCTGGCCTCAGCCTAGATGGGCTGGCAGGCACCTGTGGGTGGCTGGTGAGTGGCCAGAGGAGGGAAAGACTCGCCAGGGCAGCTGGGGGCCCCACGGGCAGGTGTGCTGAGATTACCGGGAAGCAGGCAGTGGAACAGGTGGCTGAGGCTCTTCTCGAACCCTGGCAGCCCTGCGCCAGTGGTTAGGGACAGTGGGGTGGCCGGCCTGACACAGGAACAGGTGACGGGCCTGTCATGGCACCTTGTTGCCAGCAGGCTGGAGGCTGCCATTAGGCTAAGCAGAGGTGACCGGCTGAGGGCTTACTGCGGGTGTCAGGTGCTCAGCCTGACCCTTGGGCAGCGGGGCTCACTGTAGGTGCTGCTCTGGGCAGCCTGGCATAGCAGGCAGGCACTTGGAAACCTGATTGTTGGGGCTGTGGGTCAGGGGCAGCTGCGGGGCGCTGTGGGGACATCTGCAGGGCCACCCTGGAGGCCCCCGATGGTCAGTCCTCCGGGGACAGCCAGACGCTGGGTGATCCAGCCTGTCACAGTGTGCCCCGATGGCGGCCTCCCAGCTGGCGGCCCTGGACGAGGCAGAGGTGGGGCCCGGGCCACTGCCGCTGACAGAGGCCAGCCCGGCCTTCCTGTACTCAGAGGGCCAGCGGCTGGCGATCGAGGCGCTGCTGAGCCAGGGCTCAGATGCCTTCCAGGCCTGCGTGCAGCAGGAGAGGCTGCGGCCCTTCCTGAGTGGGGATGAGGTCCAAGCCTTGGCAGCGGCTGCTGAAGACTGGACAGAAGCCGAGCAGGAGCCTGGCGGGGCAGCCAGAGAAGCTGTTGCTGCCACCGCTGATGGGGCCGTGGGCAGCCTGACCTACTGGCCTGGGAAGTCGGAGGAGCCAGCGCCCCCACTACGGCTGGGCTGGCCAGAGGACGCAGCCTGGAAGGGCATCACCCGGGCACAGCTGTACACTCAGCCCCCCAGCGAGGGCCACCCGCCCCTCAAGGAGCTGGTGCGCCGGGAAATCCAGGCTGCCCACAAGGTGGGTGTTGTGGGGCGCTGTGACCCGGATGTCCTCACCTGCCAGCCCCCAGCAGTGTCTCCCTTGGCCTCTGGGACTTTCGTGTCCACAACTCTACTCCTCTGGACCTATCCCCCCTCCAGCATCCACACCCCTTGAACCTAATTATGACCCCGCTTGAGTCTCAGTCAGCTCCATGTCCCACCCTCACAAGATGGGGGTTCTATACTCCCTCAGGGAGGCACAGGCATCTCCCACAGCTGCCTCAGAGGGCCCGTGCTTTACATAGCATTGTAGCCTGCCCCCATGCTGAGTCCTTCCTGTGGTCCTCCACGAGCCCTGTTCTTGTACCCATTGAGGAGATGGGGAAACTGAGGCATGGGGTTTTAAGTGACTGAGGGGATTTGGACCTGGACTGACTGGCTGGTTAGTCGGTGTTTGGTCCTGGCCTTCAGCACGCTGGGGTCCCTAATGTTAGGAAAAAGGAAAAGAAGCAGAGGTTTGAGGTCATGGGACAAACCTGAGAGGGCCCACTCTGGCACTAGAGACCAGACCAGCCACTCTCATACAGGCTATGGGGTTTTTTATAGGGTCACGGGCATAAGGTAGGGGGGTCATTGAAAGGGAGTTGTGGTTACCAGTTAGGGACAAAGCTTGGGAACGCACAGGGAGTTGTGGTTCCTTGTCAAGCGCAGGGCTGAATAATGACGGGTCGTGGGTAGCAGCTGTGGTTATTGGGCCTGACCAACCTGCGACTGTACGTTTCTAGCAGGCGCGCGAGCCCAACAAGGTGGGTGTTGATGTTCAGCTTAGAATGGTGGTGGTTGGATTCCTTCACCTCAAGCATGCTCTGTTGGCCTAGCAGGTCAACCCTACTGTCTCCCACACCCAGACCATTCACAAGGACCCAGTGTCCTCTGAGGGTGTGCACCCACCAACTGGGAGCAGAGCTGCCCTGGACATGTGTCCTGGCCTGGGAATACTGTTCGCTATTGTGACATGATTATTTATTTATTTATTTAGAGATGGTCTCGCTATGTAGTTCAGGCTAGACGAGCTCACTGTGTAGCCCAGAGTGACCGCGAACTTGCAAAGATCCTCCTGCCTCAGCTTCCTGAGTGCTGGGATTACAGGCATGCACCATCACGCCTGACATGTGGATTTGATTTATTATGGCAGTTTTCTAGCAGTTTGGGGCTGGGGGGGTCACTGCCATTTCTCATTCAACATCCTAAGGTCCCCTTTCAGCTCCCCTGAACACCCACAGAGGCCAGGCCCTCAGTCCCCAGCCCCCAGATCCCTGATGCCAGGTCCCTGACTTGAGTGTCCCTGGAGCCCTTGGCTCCATCTACATGTCCGCCTCCCCTCCATACTCTACAGCTGGTGGCCGTGGTCATGGATGTCTTCACTGACCCAGACCTGCTTTCAGACCTGGTGGATGCGGCCACACGTCGCTGGGTCCCCGTGTATCTGCTCCTGGACCACCGGCAGCTGCCCGCTTTCCTGACGCTGGCTGGGCAGCTGCGGGTGAACCCCTGGGCCACAGAGGTAGGGGCAGGGCAGAGGGGCCAGGGTGTCCCCGCTCCCCTGAGGCTGGGAGTGGCAGAGGAAGACCCTCTCTTGGGGTCCTAGGAGCCACACTGAGAGGGTCCCCTGGGATCTGGTGTCCACGCCACTGGGGGGACAGGGTGAGTGTTCCCGCGGCATCCTAAGTCGTTGAGTCCGATTAGCCTGATGCTCCAAGAAACTGCCCTCCCACTGCCCACCCAGAACCTGGATGTCCGTGTAGTGCGGGGCTGCACTTTCCAGAGTCGCTGGCAGCGGCAGGTGAGCGGAGACGTGCGGGAGAAGTTTGTGCTGCTGGATGGCGACAGGGTCATCTCAGGTTCCTACAGGTATGGCCCCCACCCCAGCCTCCCGACCCAGGAGGCACCCTCTTCCAGGCTCTCCATCCTGGTCAAGTCTGTCCCCTGTCCTGTGGCTCAGCGGGCTAGGGGTGGAGCCAGGACTGCCCAGGCTGGGGCAGCCCTGCCGCTGCTGGCCTGGTTAGTGGCCTTTCTCTCCTTGGCCCTGGGATTCCTAGTCTGGAAACCTGGAGCGTGGACTCCAGGGCGAGCTGGCCTGGATTCAAGCCCTAGTTACTCGCTCTATCACTGTGAGTGACTTACTTCACCTCTCCGGGCCTCAGTTCCCAACTATGGAAGAGGGCAATGCGGTTTGCGCCTCTAGAACAGGATTTCAAACAGAGGGCTGGGGATTTAGCTCAGTGGTTAGAGTGTCTGGCTCGCAAGCACAAGGCCCTGAGTTTGATCCCCAGCACCAGGAAAAAAAAAAGATTTCAAACACAGGTGCCACTTGCATTTGGACTGACTGTTGGGGGGCTCCGTGTGCACTGGAGGATGCTGCGCTGCACCCCCTGCCCAGTTTTGTGACCCAAAACATGTGGCAGGTGCCCTGCAGCCCGAGTGCCCATGAGACCTCTGGGTCTCGGGCAGCCGTTGTCAGCCTGAGTCTTTCTGAGTCCCCGGAGGGCATCTGTTCCTGCAACTCCGCTTTCTGTCCCTTCTCTCCACCAGGCCTGGGAGAGGGCCTGAGGTTGTGTGCTGCTGACAAGTCCCCAGTCATACACGATGCCGGCCCAGGGAGACACTCAGAGAACTGCTGGCTCCCGGGTGTGGAGGCACACGCCTGAGATCCCAACACTCAGAAGGCTGAGGCAGGAGGAACCCAGTCTGGGCAACTTAGTGATGTAACAAGACCCTGACTCAAAAAGTAGAAAGGACTGGGGATGTAGCTCAGGGCAAAGCCCTGGGTTCAATCCCCAGTACTGCAAAAAACAAAAAACAAAACAAAACAAAACAAACCTCTGCTAGCTAGACGGGGGTGCTTTGGGGTGGACAGCATCTACCTCCCAAATTCAGGGAGGCTTGGAGAGAACATGGTGCCAGCATGTCACATAAGCAGTGCTCTGTGATTGCCAGCTGTCATTGATACCATATTCCATCAGCTCTAAAGTGCCACCAATGGAAAGAAACATCTTGGGTGCAATGTGAAGAGATCCGCATCTTAGGGCCAACAAAACAACAGGTGAGGTGGCTCACACCTGTGATCCCAGCACTCAGGAGGCTGAGGCAGGAGGAGCGCAGCAATTTCAAGGCTAGGCCGTGCTACCTAGTGAGTTCAAGGCCAGCTGGAACTACAAAGTGAGATTCTGTCTCAAAAAACCACCCTCCCAAAAAAGAAAGAAAGAAAGAAATACAGTACAGTCAAGCCCACAGATGGCACCCCCACAGCTGAGTCACATCGAAGCGCCTCTCTAGACTCCCAGCTCCAGGCCCACAGCCCTAGGATAGACGAACCCGGGCTGCAGAAGTTGTCCAGGGCCTCTGGCCGTTTAATAGGGGAAAGGGATCAGGTGGGGAAGTGGCATGGTGGGAGACCAGTCCCAGGCCCGGGGTCACGGCAGGTGTCGGAGCAGCAGCGGGCCCAGGGCCAGGCTGGCAGCGGCCGTGGCCGTCGGGGGGCCTGTGGGGCTGGGCCCGCGGTTGCACAGGTGGCCAGAGCAGCAGGCGGTGGTGAGGGTGTAGGTGAGGCCCATGTAGGTCACCGGCTCCTCGTGGCCACACCTGGTGGCACGCACACAGCCTTTGTTGATGACGGGCCCCACGCCCTGGGCCACCCCGCGGCCTGTGAAACAGTCCTCCTCATCCCCGCAGTGCATGCGGGTCCCGGGGCAGTGGATGGAGTCGGTCAGCTCACAGAAGATACAGTCCTTGATGCCCGCCGTGCCCCGAGGCAGCACTGTCGCCAGCAGCAGCAGCAGCCGCAGCCAGCCGAGGACCATGGTGGCCTGGAGGCGGGGGTGGTGCCCGAGCCAGGCCGGGGGTGTGGGGGAGCTCGTGGAATGGCTGGAAGAGTGCCTTCTGGGCTCCCGCTGTGACACTCGGGCCTGTCCTGGCCTCTGCATCAGCTCCTGGGGCATCCTCGGCCTCCAATGCTCTGTGTCCCTCTCCTGGGTGCGACATCACTGTCAGCGGAATGCGCGACCTCACAGACCCCTCGGGTTCCGGGGCTGGCCTGGGGGTGAGGTCACGGGTGTGTGTGTGTGTGTGTCACCATCTGAGAGGCAGCTCGCCTGCCCGCCTGCCGCCCAGCGGGGACTGTCACCCTGGGGAGGTAAGGACGCTCGAACACACTCTCCGGTGCCTTGCTGTGACTTCAGCTCGTGTCCCACGGTGACTCTGTTTCCACACGGATCACCTGGAGCCCGGGCAGGAACCTGACATACCCGAGGTCACCTGCTGCGGCTCAGAGCCCTGCGAGGCTCCTGAGTTCTGTGTCACTGTGGTGTGAGGAAGAGGGAGGGCACCACCCGCTACAGCTCGCAGGCTCATGGCGCTGGCTGCGGGCAGGAGCCTAACCCGAGTCCCGTCCCACCTGAGGCAGGGAGCAGGAGCACTCTGAGTCTGGCATATAACAAATGCTTAATTAGTGGAGTCTTCCTAGGTAGCAGCTCAGTTTTAAAACAGTCCTGTGGGAGCCAGGCATGGTGGATGCACACCCGATCCTGGCACTCTGGGAGGCTGAGGCAGGAGGATCTCGTTTGATTCCCAGCTATGGCAGTTGAGCAATGTAGCAAAACCCTGTCACAAAATAAATTAAAATTTTAAACCAGGTGTAGTGGCGCACGCCTGTAATCCCAGCACTTGAGAGGTAGAGGCAGGAAGATTGCTGTGAGTCCCAGGCCAGCCTGGGCTACAGAGCGAGACTGTGTCTCAAAAATCAAAACAACCCCCCCCAGCCTGGCTCCAGATGGTGATAGAAATATCTCAGCCCATGTCGATCCCCCGCCAAGAGGGGGGACTTCTCTTGTCCCCATTCTGCAGGGGGTCGGCTTGCCTGAGGTCACACGGCCGGCCCTGGGAGGGAGCCAGGCTGCAGAGACCCGACCCCCACCTGTGTCCCCAGCTTCACCTGGAGCGACGCTCGCCTGCACCGAGGCCTGCTGACCCTGCTCACCGGGGAGATCGCCGACGCCTTCAGCCGTGAATTCCGCACGCTGTACGCGGCCTCCTGGCCTCTCCCGCCTGCACCCGCCCCGGGCTCCCTGCCCGGCGTCCCCGGGGACGCGTCGCCGGCCCGCAGCCCGCACCGCGTGGCCCACCGCTGCCCGGTCGCTCCGGTGTCACCGCTGCCGCCCAGCGGCCCCCTGGCCCGCCGCCTGGCCGCCTGCCGCCTCCTGGAGGGGGACCCGCGGGAGGCGCCCGCCGCACCCGGGCCCGCGCTCAGCGACGTCCTGCGCAGCGTGCAGGGCGCCCGGACGGCCGGCGGCCCCCCGGCCCGGCCCAGCCGCTCTCTCTGGGACCTGAGCCGCCTGTCTCAGCTGTCAGGCTCCAGCGACGGCGACGGCGAGGTGAGACGGGCGGCCACTGCCAGAATGGAGTTGGCAGAGGCCAGAGAGGGACGCTCGGTCGTGTGGGTGGGCTCTGGGTCCCTGCTACCACCGACAGAGTCAGGCAGCTCTCACTCCTCCCCTTCCCCCTCCCCTCCCTCCCCTCCCCTTCTTCTTCCTCCCTCCCTCCCTTCCCTCCTCTTTTTTGTGGCATTGTGGACTGAACTCAGGGCCTTTGCACTGAGCTACATCCCCAGCCCTTTGTTATTTATTTACTTATTTTTTAAATTTGGAGACAGGATCTCCCTAAGTCACCAAATTGTCCAGGCTGGGCTTGAACTCGATGATCCTCCTGCCTCAGCCTCCTGGAGTGTTGGGATGACAGGTGTGCGCTGCCACACCCGACTAAGGAAGCACATTCCCAGGCTTACTGTGTGCCTGGCACCTGGCGGGTAGAGGAAGGCCAAAGGGTTGGCCCGCATTCACAGCTGCTCGTCCTGTAGCTCTGCTGTGTGAACGCTCTGGGGCACACGGGAGAGAGCCCTGAGCCCTGAGCGCAAATCCTGGCTTCACGCCTGCTTTCTCACCTGCCTTCTCGCCTCAGGGTTCCCATCTAGGAAGCTGGCTGTGTAATTGCCCTGGTTCTCTGTGGTTGGGCGGTACAGTCTGTGAGGATAAATGAAGTAATAACAACATCATCGATGCATTTCTGAAATGGAATTTACTTATTCCATGATGTCCTCAACCCAGACCAGTGAGGCCACACTCTCTTGTGCCATTCTACCTTTTTTCGGTTTTCTGAGTGAGGGTCTTACTGTGTAGCCCAGGCTGGGCTGGTGATCAACTTGTGGCGATCCTCCTGCCTCAGCCTCCCAAGTGCTGAGATTACAGGTGTGCGCCAGCATTCTGCGCTTCCTTTCTGGATTTGAGTGTCTGGGGTGTTGGGGAAAGGGGATCGGGCACTTAGAGGAGCTGCTTGGACAGCGGGGTCCCACAGAACCCACCAGAAGCCCCAGGGCAGGTGATGTCTTCCCTCTGAGCCTCGGGTCCTCAGCTGGGAAGCAGCAAGGTAAAGCAGAGCCGTGGAGGACAGACCTGGGGGGCAGTCTCTGCGTGTGCTGTGCCCTCCAGCCTCAGTTTCCCCGAGGCTAACACATTCTGGAGCCCTTCCCACTGTCCACATCCCTGAGGGCCTGGTGCGGGGCGCCGGGCAGGAACAAGGTCCTCGCCTCCGCCCGGTCCAGGAGCCGCACCACCGCCTTTGGTAAATATTTGTTCCCTTGGAGGCTTCGGCCTGCTTCCTGTTCCTCCCTAACTGCAGAGCTACAGGCAGCACGGCCCTTTGCCTTCTCCTCTCCTCCTCCATCCCTCCCAACTCCCTCCTTCCCCTTCCTTCACTCCTCCCCTCCCCCTCCTGGGCTCTGGGAGCTGCCTCTCACCTCCCTTTTTCACCTCCACAGGTCAAGAAGTCCTGGGGCTCCAAGGACACCCCTGCCAAGGCCCTGATGAGGCAGCGGGGTGCTGCAGATGCCCGGCCCCTGGCCTGGTGCCAGCCTGGGGGCAGCCCCCTGCCCCCAATCCCTGCCCGCCGCCTCCGCTACCTGTCCCCGACCCGTAGGAGGTTTGGTGACAGTGGTCCATCCAAGCTGGCAGAGCCTAGAGGCATCCAGCAGCCAGACTGGGGCTTGCGCTCAGGACGAGGGGGACGACCCTGACAGAAGCCCAGCCAGGGTGGCTGCCACGGGTGCTGCTCCAAGCCCTGGCCGCTGGCCCTGGGCAGTGGAAGGGATTTTGTCCATTTGTTCTGGAACTGGGCAGTCCAGGCTCTGGTCTAGCCTCAGCATCAGTCTGGGATGCAGAAAATTCCCAAGCTGAGGGTCCTGGGACAATGCATGAGCCTCAGCCAGGCCAGCACTTGTGGGAAGAGGCGGCTGAAGAGGAGCCCTTGGGACAAAACGGGGAGATCCCACTCCCACCATGCTCGGGAGCTGTGGGTAAACTGAGTCCAGGAGAGGGGAGAGCCCAAGGATGGGGCACTGGAGGTTCCCGCAGGGAGCAGATCTGAAAAATGAGTGATGAGAAAATCTCCCAGAGGGAGTGTTGGGAGAGGTGCATGGAGTGGGTGGGGAAAACTGGGTGACTGGGGAACAAAAGGGAGATGATTTGCTGGGGAGGCCTGCCCTTCTGCAGAGAATAAACTGTTTCATGCCACAGATGTGTATCTCCACTGCCCAGCCCAACCCAACCCCAGCCTCCTCCCTCAAACCAGGGATCCTGGCCCAGCCCTCCTCTCTCAGACCCAGTGGTCTGGGCCTGCTTCCTCCCTCAGACCTGGGGGTCCTGATCCTCATCCTCCCTTGGGGATTCATGCCCTGTCCTGGGCTCCCTGCTGCCCCATCCCCTCCAGCCAGGACTGAGTCTCAGTCCCTTTCAGTGGCCAATGGGGCAGAGGACCCTGCGTCCAGCCTCATGCCCTCATGAGCCCCCTGCCACCTCCCCATGTCCCCCCCTCCAGAAAGCATCAAGAAGCCAAGGTGCAGCTAAGCATTTATTTTCAGGGTCACTAGTGAGGGGGTTCAGAATCCTGGCCAGGGCCAGGGCTGGTCTCAGGGTCAGGCTCGGGGTCCAGGCCATTGTCCCCCAGGTCCTTGTCCCAAGGGAAGGTCTGCATCCCCCTCATCTGCTCTCGGTAGACACGGTCAAAGGCCTCACTCTGTGCCACCGTGAAGTGGTTCTTCCAGTCGCCGCTGACCCCTGGGGGATGCAAGAGGGAGGGAGGGCCCCAGGTGAGTCGCTGCTGGGGGACGGGACCCCCCATTCCAGCACTCTCTTTCCCACCTCCTGGCCTTTGCAGGAACAGCAGCCCCCCCATTTGCCGGACCCCTGCTTTACCCCTGCGACACAGTGCTGCCCCTGCCCAGAGCCAGGTGATCTTGGGGGCTCAGCCGGGGACCCCCGTGGCGAGTGAGGCTAGGCCTGGCTGTGAGCCCTGGGCCATTGTGGGGCTCCCCTGGTTTCCCACTTCTTCTTGAGGTCAGCACCGGGGTGCCACCCCTGCCTGGAGTCTGGGGGCCCACGCGACCCAGACCCCCCCACCATTTGCAGTGCACATGCCACATACCACATGACACTCATGTGAGGTCATGGGGGCTCCCGGGCAGGGCTGAGTCCCCCCAAGATGTTCCAATCCTTGGAATCTAGGAATATGTCATTTTCCTCTCTCCTTTGGTTTTTTTGAGTCAGGGTCTCACTATGTAGCCCAGGCTGGCCTTGAACTCAAGGCAATCCTCCTGCCTCAGCCTCCTGAGTGCTGGCTACCATTACAGGCCTGAGCCACCATGCCCAGTTTCAAGCACTTGACCTTGTCTGCAGTGAGCTGCAGCTTTCAGGGCTCGTGAGGCCCGGAGTGCCACGCTCTGTGGGTGAAGTCAGTCCTGTGTGGAGGCTGCGGGGGGGCCCAGCTCACCCTTGCGCAGGAAGGCCCCGAGGCGGTGGTCCAGCAGGCTGGGGGGCAGCAGTGTGTAGTTGGACATGGTGTTGGCCTTCATGGCCCTGAAAGCTGAGTGCGCCACCACAGAGCCCAGCGCCTCCTCGCCCAGCGGCCGGCCCAGAAACTCGCAGATGCGCTGCACGGAGCCGTGGAGGTCCTGGATGGGGGAGAGGCGAGGGGGCTGAGGCAGGAAGCACCTCACTGCAGAGAGGTACCCAGGACGGTGTCATTGGCCCCGTCCCAGGGCTGGGTGCTGGGCCCGGCCCCCTCCTCGTACCCCTTACCCCGCACCCTGTCAGTCATCAGCCCTCCTGTCCTCTTCCATCTCTGCCCGTCCCTGACTCTCTGTCCCCACAATCCTGGACTGGCTGAAGCCTCCTCTTCCTCCCAAACCCTTGCCCCAGCCTCCTCCCTGGCTCCCAGCCTGCCCTCCTGTGGCTCCTCAGTGCCCCAGGACAGGCCTGGCTTGCTTGCTTTCTCTTTCTTTCCTTCTTTCTGTTTTTTGAGACAGGGTCTGCTATGTAGCCAGGCTGGGTGCCAACTTTCAGAGACTCTCCTGCCTCAGCCTCCCAAATGCTCAGATTAAAGATGTGCACCACCACACCCAGTGGACCCAGCTTCCAAGGACAGGGTGACCTGTTCTCGGCCCTTCCTGAGGTCCCGAGATCCACCATTCCCTGCACGTTCCTCCCTCTGGGTCAGGCCTGGGGCTGCAAGGAACACTGTTCGCTGCTGAGGAGTTCAGCTGTCACCTCCCTTGAGACAAGGGTGGGTCAAGTGGCTGTAGACGGATGATCGCCTGCTGCGTACCAAGCTCTGATCTGAGTCCCTCACGGACACCTGCGCCAGTTCTGCCTTTAGCTTTGCAAAGAGAAATGTCGCGCTGGGCACAGTGGTGAGGGCCTCTAGTTGCAGCACTCCGGGACACGGAGGCAGCCAGGTCGCAAGTTCAAGCCCGGCCTGGCAACTTAGCAGTCTTATCTCAGAATGAAAAAAGAGCTAGGGGGGCTGGGGATTTAGCTCAGTGATTAGAGTGCTTGCCTTGAAGCATAAGGGTCTGAATTCGATCCCCGGCACCACAAAAAAAAAAAAAAAAAAAAAGAGCTAGGGATGTAGCTCAGTGTGAAGGCCCTGGACTTAATCCCCAGTACTGAAAGGGGAAGTGTCGTGCCAGCTGGTAAATGGAGGCCCAGAGAAGGTCAGACTCGGGTGGCAGCAGCCCTCCGTCACCTTTGCGTCATGACCTTCTGTGACACGCAGGCCCTGGCGGCCTCTGTCCCCCCTCCCGGGCTTTCCAGGCCATTTATGGTTTCATAACCCGCTGTCCCTTTCTGTCCCAGAAACTTGACCGTGTGGGCAGCCTGCGAGCTCCGCCAGGCTCCGTGGCCCAGTTTCCGGTCTGGAGAACAAGGCTCTGTGGGAAAGGCGGGCGGGGCCGTGCTGAGAACCTTCTCCACATCTTTCCACCAAAACAAATTTCCCAGGCTGGAAAAAGTCGCTGGGGGGCAGGCTGACTGTGACCGACCTGTCAGCCACGGTGCCCCAGCAACGGCAGTCTCTTCCCCGCCCGCCTTCCCCAGGCCAGCAGGGGTCAGCTGGGCGTCCAGCCTGCCTCCGAGGTGCCTGCCTTCCGCTGGCCCACTCTGCGCCTCCTGGGGCTCGTCTCCCGTGGGCCGCGGTTCTGTACGGCTTCCTCTCTCTGACCACCTTCCCTGCTCAGAGCCCATCTGTGTCTCCCAACTGCTCAAACCAAAGTGCTCTTCATGCTGGCCTATCTGCCACCGTCCCCGCCCTCATTTGTCTCAGCTCTCCTGGGAACACACAGAGGAAAAAAGCCGCCCCAGGGCCTTTGCACTGGCTGCTTCTCCAGACCTCGCCATGCCCCTTGCCTCACCTCCCTGGGATCCTGCTCAAGTGCTACCTGCCCTGACCCTTGACTCTGAGTCGTGCCCCACAGGGGTCCTGTCTTCCTTCCCTGCTGGTGTTTCCTCCGTAGTTCTTCCCACCCACTGACCCGCTCTGGATTGTACTGACTTCCCCGGGGTCCCCATCCTGCACTGGCTCTGTTCTAAGTCCCCAGTGCCTGGCGTGGGAGCGGTGGGGCAGTGAGGCAGAGGGACCCACCTGCTGCAGCTCCTCGTAGGTGAGGAACAGGAAGTTCTCTTCGCCCTGCATCCGGATCCAGCCCTTAATGTGGTCAAACCAGGAGCCGAACTGCACTGTGGGGGAGGGACAGGGTGAGGGCCAGGCACAGGCCCCCCAGCTCCGCCAAGTCCAGGGTCCCTCCCAGCCCATCCCCCCTGGCCCCCACCCCATGTACCCACTATCCATCTGTCCAGTCCATCAGTAGCCTGGTCCCCCCATCTCGGATCCAAACTTGCGACCCTCCTGCTTCAGCCTCCCCTCTCCTGTATCCCTCTTCCCACCTGGGCCTCTGCTCCTGAGGGGCCCTCACCTTCGCCTTTGAGGAAGTCCTGCAGAAACTGGTCGGGTGTGCCAGGATCCTTGAGCTGCTGGGCGATCTTGGAGTAATGGTAGAAGGACACCAGGACATCTCGGGGGTTCCGGCCCAGGTAGATCACCTGCGTGTGGATATCAGGGAGCAGAAGGGCATCAGACACAGGCAGGGCCTGCGCCCCACACAGGAAGGGCTCAGGGTGGACTTTTCAGGGGGCCCGTGACTGACAGCAGTTCGGTTCATGGGTGGGAAGAGGGTGGCACCCTCCAGCCTCATCCAGGCCGGGGTCATTTTAGGGTCAGGAAAAGCCTGGACAGAGGAAGGTGTGGGATTCAGGACGGGGGGGGGGGGGGACCCAGGTGAGAGGCCTTGCCTGGGAGACTCGAGAAGCGCCCCCACCCACCTTGGCCTTGGAGGCAAAGACGGCCTTGGGGAAGATGTGCACGGGGAGGTGGGAACTCAGGAGGCGGGGCCTGGGCTGGTCCGGGAGGGTGAAGGCGCCCAAGATCGTCTCGCACCAGGGCGCACGCTCCCAGATGGGCACCGAGTGGATCCAGGAAGGGTCCCCATCTTTCAGGATTAGGCTGAGGATCTCGATCATCCAGGAGGTGCCTGTCGGGAGAAATGTAGTAGATGAAATGGGGTGGCAAGGGGTGACCGGGTGGATGGGGGACAGTCAGATTAACAAAGCTGCCTCTCAGGTGCTTATTTCTTTTGCCACTTATTTATTTCTTTTTCCTTTTTTTTTTTTGTGGCAGGGTCTTCCTGTGTAGTCCAGGCTGGCCTTGAAATTGTGGCGATCCTCCCGCCTCAGGCTCCCGAGTGCTGGGATTACAGGCATGCACCACCATATCCAGTCATTTGTCATTTGTTTTATTGCATTTATTTTATCCTCACAGTCCTTGGCAAAGGCAGGGTTGATGAGCCTCATTTTCACAGCAGGATTGCAAGTTTGAGCCCAGCCTGGTTAATTTAGTGAGACCCTGTCTCAAATAAATAAAAAGGGCTGGAGATGTAGCTCTGTGCAAAGGCCCTGGGTTCAGTCCCCAGTGCTAAAAAACAAAAACCCGAAGTGATGGCATTCGTCCAAGGTGGCAGAACTAAGAAGTGACATGTGGCATCGATAAACTGGCCACCCACCCACCTTGTCTCATCTTCCTGCTGGGATATGGTGAGGCCACATTTCTTGTCCTCTCTGTGGGGCCACATGATGGAGCCTGGTCAAGCAAGGGTGGTCTGGATTTTTTTTTATTGTTTTTTAAGCACTGGGAATTGAACTCAGGGCCTTTGCACTAATTTACAGCTTCACCCTGTTTTATTTTTTTTTTATTTTGAGTCAAGGTCTCACTAAGTCTCCCAGGTGGCCTGGTTGGGCTTGAACTTTGGATCCTCCTGCCTCCGCCTCCTGCGTGCTGAGAATACAGGCATGCGCCACCACTCCTGGCTTGTTCTATTAGATTCTAACAACCGCAGGCAGCAGAGCGCGGCCTCTGGGCTGAAGGCCCGCTGGTCTTGGACGCCGCAGCTGCACCCCGGGAAGCTTTCCCTTTGCGAGCTGGCTCGTCGCGAAGTTCGGCCGGCAGAGGGTGCTGCAGGGCCGCGCAACGAGGACCCGGTGCTCTTCCGGTCCTCGCGGATCCGTGACGGCCGGCGGTCAGCCCTGCAGCGGACACCCGGCGACACTTACCCAGCCGGCCCCTGGGAAGCTGCAGCGCCACGTCCTCTCCCGGGGGCTGGGTGGGGTAGGGGACGGGGAAGTCCCTCTTCCAAATGTGCGGCTGCGGGGCGGGGGTGGGGGTGGGGTTAGTTCCAGCCCTGGAGAAAGTGGCGGTCTTTACATCAGCTGTTCCTGCGTTCTTTTTTTGTTTCTTGTTTTTTTGAGGAAGGGTCTCGCCATGCAGTCCAGGTGGCCTTGAATTCATGTGTAACCCAGGAGTCGAACTCATGGCGATCTTCCTGCATCAGCCTCCGGAGCGTTGGGATTACAGGCCTGGGCCACCACACTCGGTTTTATGTTTCGTTTTTTTGAGGAAACTCCATGCTGTTCTCCATAGTGACTGCATCATTTTGCATTCCCAACAACAGAGCACAAGGGTTCCAATTTCTCCACATCCTGGCCCACACTTCACATTTTCTAAATAATAGCCATCTCTTCGGTGTGAATCATTCTTTACGTGAAGCTTTTCTTGTCCAAATTACTGTGCAGTTTCAGTCTCCTGTCTAGGCCTGACCGACCCACCCTGTGAGGCGGCTTAGCAGAGATCCAAGCATCTTCCCTGCCCATCCTCCCCACCTTGCAAGCACTGGAAAGCACGTTGGCATCAGTTAGAAACTACCTCTCCCAGAATCCTCCACAGCAGGGAGGCACATGATGACACCCTGGCCTATGAAGAGGCAAGAGGTGAGTCCACTTTCTGGGTCATGCTTTTAAAAAGGAGTATCCCCCCCCATACACACTGTTCATTTCCCTTTTCTACTGGTAGCATTGTGGAGCTGGTGCCCATAAAGGGGGTGACACCGTTTTAGAAGCCAACAAGGTAGGCCATTCCAGCCCTTCTTGACTGCTCGGACTGCAGCCACCTGTCTGCCCAAGTGCCCATCCACCTGACACTCTCATGGGGAGAGAAAGCAGTTTATTTCCGGGGGGGGGCGCTTGGTTAGAGCAATATTGTGGAACAGGATCGTCCTGCCTCACCCTCCCAGAATGCTGGGATTACAGTTGTGCACCACCACCCCTGGCTGTTAGAGCATCTTAAATTATACCCAGACGAACACAGGTAGGTCCTATTGTCACTGTAGAAGAACCCAAGGAAATAGGGAATGGGAAATGAGGGTTTGGAGATGTTTTAGAAGTTTTTCCTGTTTCCTAAGGATTTGAACCCAGGGAGGAACAACCAAGGGGACAAGTGTTTCATCATGGAATCCTGCCTACAAAAGATTCAGTCCTGCTCCCCATGATCACAGTCCACCCCATAATTACAGTCCACAAGTGTCTGTAGTCCACAAGTGCCTATAGTCCCAGCTACTTGGGAGGCTGAGGCAGGAGAATCGCTTGAGCCCAAATTTGAAGTGGAGCTGGGCAGCATAGCAAGACTGGCTCAAAAACAATAATTATAATGATGATTAAAAAACCAATCAAAAATAAATATATATATATTTGTATTTTGTTTGTTTGTTTCATTTTTTGAGACAAGAGCTCGTTATATAGCCCAGGCTGCCCTTGAACTCACAGTGATCCTTCCGCCTCAGCCTTCCAAGTGCTGAGATTACAGGCGTGTGCCACCGTGCCTGGCTCTAATGGGTCAAAACTTTAAACATAAAATTCCAATCTGTAAAACTCAAAATTGGGGATTCAGCTCAAGTGCTAGAGTGCTTGCCTAGCAAAGTGCAAGGCCCTGAGTTCAATCCCCAGCACCCACATGCACACACACATACACACAGACACACACACACAATAAAACTCAAAGAAACAGGGTATCTTTGTGATCATGGGTTAAACAAAGATTTCTTAGCTACGACACCAAAAGCATGCTCCATAAAAGAGCAAATTTACCAGTTGGGTCTCATCCAAATCGAAAATGTGTGCATTTACGCCCTGGTGAGAAATGAAAGAGCCTGGATCGAGCAGGACAGAGTCCGAAAATGCATCTCTGGTCAAGGGTTTGTATCTGGACGGCAGAACAGCCTCTCAAGGCTCAGCAATAAGTAAACAACTGGACTGCAGGGGAAGACGATTTGACCTGACACTTTACCAAGAAGATGCAGGAGGGCTACGGAGCACAGAGGAAATGCCTGACATCCCGGGTCAGCAGGGAGATGCAGAGTAAACCCCACAGAACATCAGTCAGCACCCATCAGAGCAGCTTTAGAGAGCCTGGCATGGCTCGCCTATGACCCTGGCACTTGGGAGGCTGAGGCAGGACAGTTTCCACGAGTCCAGGCCAGCATGCGGTACGTAGTGAGACCCTGCCTCAGAAAACAAACAAGAAGGGGGCGGATGCCTGTAATCCCAGCACTTGGGAGGCTGAGTTGCGAGTTGGAGAGCAGCCCGCGCTACATAGTGAGTTCAAGGCCAGCCTGAACTACATAGCGAGACCCTGTCTCAAAAAAACAAAATCAACAACAAACAAAATAAATGAATAAATAAATAAATAAAGACAAAAAACCCCCAAAACCAAAACCAACAAGCCAAACAACAACAAAGAAAATGAAAAAAAGAAAGATTTATTAAATATTTTTTTAAAAGTTTAAAAATAATAGAAATCAACCAGATCAACCCCATGATGTTAGAGAAGGCCGAGTCCACCTTCCAGGGGGCTCCCTCTGACTTTATGAGTAAAGCCTCCACCCGCCCCCCTACCCCCCTCCCGGCACCGCCCCTCTGCAGGGCGGCCTCCCCCTACACCACCCGCCCTGCCCCCCCAGGCCTCCGTGCAAGAGTCGCCCCATCTTGTCTCCCACGTTCGGTGCTCCCTGTGCCTCTCCTTGGCGGACCCCCCAGCCCTAATTATAGGGTGATGCTGCTAATTCTGTATTTAAATACAGCCTGTCTTGCTGGGTGCGGTAGCGCACGCCTGTGATCCCGGCGCTCTGGGTGGCTGAGGCAGGAGGATGGCAAGTTGAGGCTCAGCCCGGGGAACTAGAGTAGTGAGACCCTGTCTCAAAATTTTAAAAAAACCTGTTTTTCCCTGTGAATGGACACATGTTGCTGTTGGCCACAGGTGACCCGTCAGTAGCATTTCGGTGAGCCGGTGAAGAAAGTGAAGCTCCTTCCTCCCTCCCACACAACTGTAGCAAACGTTTATTGCATAGCATAAGGTAGAGAGCCCTGTTTTAGGCTCCAAACTCAGCCATTTATTTTTTACTTATTTATTTAGTTTTATTTATTTATTTATGGGTGCTGGGGATCGAACTCAGGGCAAGTGCTCTACCACTGAGCTAAATCCCCAACCCCATTATTTTTTTGAGACAGGGTCTCGCTATGTAGTCCAGCCTAGCCTTGAACTTGCAGCAATCCTCCTGCCTCAGCTACCCAGAGTTCTGGGATTACAGGCGAGCGCCACCACACCTGGCTTCTGGCTACTTTAGCATTTAAAACAGACCAACCGGGGCTGGGGATTTAGCTCAGTGATTAGAGTGCTTGCCTTGCAAGCACAAGGGCCTGAGTTCGATCCCCAGCACCACCAAAAAAAAAAAAAAAACAATAAAACAGACCAACCCACTTGCCTTGGTGGACACAGTTTCTCGTCCCAGCAGGGACACCAGGGAGCGGGGCTGGCGGCAATAAACGCGATGAAGGCGAAGGGCGGGAGGGGGCTCCGGCCCCGCCCCGGGGTGCTGAGCAGCCAGGGCCCAGGCTCTCCTCCTTCCTCCTCCTGCCACCCTGTCACATCCCCGTCCCGCCTCCCCGCTCTCCCGGGCCGCAGGTACCTGACTTGGGGTAGGTGACGATGAAGATGTCGTCGTCCTGCACGTCCTGCGTGTTCTCGGCCAGGCTGACGCTCTCGGGTGAGTAGATGCCGACGGGGAAGGGGACGCCCTTGTAGCTGAAGTATTCGCCCAGTAGCTTCCCGCTGCAGGAGAGACAGCGCCGTGAGCAGGATGGGCCGGGACCGGCCTCTCGGGCTTCCGGCGTTCCCCGGAAGTGGGAGTGGGTCGCTGAACCCCCACACCGACCTCCAGCCACCGTGGGCTTCACGATTGTTTGTTTTCCTCACTTTACGGATGAAGAAAGGCAGGCGCAAGCTGGGTGTGTGGCGCACATCTGTAATCCCGGCACTCAGGAGGCTGAGGCAGGAGGATCATACGCTGGCCTTGAACTCACTATGTAGCCCGGGCTTGCCTCAGACTGGTGGAGATCCTCCTGTGTCAGCCTCCCAAATTCTGGGATTACAGGCATGAACCGTCATGCCCAGCTATAATAAATTTTTTAATTTAAACATTCACCTGTATATTTTAAATCACCACTTGATCAAATACTTAGCAATTTCTGTCAAATAAAAACATGACAGCGAGTCCTCATTCACCTTATTCACCAGACCTGGCGCCGGCTGACTTCTGACCCTTCCCCAGAGTCAAAGTGATCATGAAAGCAAAGCGTTTGGAATCGATTCAGAACATCGAGGCAGCCTAGACAACACAACTAACAACACTCACGAAGGAGAGCTTCCAGAACTACTCTAAAAAGCGGTGAGAATGGGGGAGAGGTGTGTTCCAAGCAAGGGGGAGGAGTCTGAAGGGGATTTGTGGCAATGTATCTTTTTTTTTTTGTGGTGCCTGGGATCGAACTCAGGCCCTTGTGCTTACAAGGCAAGCACTCTAATCACTGAGCTAAATCCCCAGCCCCCGGCAATGTATCTTTTACTGTAACAAAATTTTTAATTTAAATATTCACTGTATTTTTTGTTTGTTCTTTTGAGATAGGGCCTCACTATGTAGTTCAGCCTGCCCTCAAACTCAGTGACCCTCCTGCCTCAGCCTCCTAAGTGCTGGGATTACAGATGTGCGCCACCACGCCTGGCTTCTTTTCTCACTCACAGTTTACACAATACAGGCTGTGAGTCTCTTATTTATTCCCATGTGCTCAAGACTGGAAGTCTTTTGGGTTCAGATTTTTTTTTTCAAGATTTTGTAACATTTGTAAATATGTCGTGAGCCGTCTCAGGCGGGTGCCCAAGTCTGAGCACGAAAGCCATGCAGGCTTCGTGCACACCTTCTGCACACAGCCCGGAGGGAACTGGGCATGGCATCCTCGTGCTCCTGCCCAGGTGTGAGCTGCCGAGGAGGCTAGGGGGAATTTCCCACCTCGGAGCGTCTCGGACAGGGCTTCCCAGGACGGCTTCCTGCGTGCGGACAGTTCATAGTCGTCCCCGCAGTTCAGAGCTGTGTCCCAGCAGAGGCCCGGAACGGTCCTCGAACTCATGCGCTCCCCGCAGCCTCCCAGCCTGACTCTGACTTGCATCTCACTGCACCCTGCACGTCAGTCTTATTACCCTCCCTACTCACAGCTGAGCTGACGGCACACACCTGCAATCCCAGCACTCAGGAGGCTGAGGCAAGAGGGTCTCTGTGAGTGTCAGGCCAGCCTGGGCTATATCATACTGAAAAACCAAACCAAGCCAGAGACAGAGAAGCAAACAAAGACTGCAGCTGCGAGGCTGTCACACAGCTGCAGCGGGCAGAGCTGGGTCTTGAAGGCAGGCAGTGCAGCCCCTCAGTGTGCCATCGTCTCTGGTTAGGGCCATGGGTGGCCCTGCTGGCCTCCTCCACGGTCCTTCCCAGAGCCTCCTCTGTGCAGGGCCTGAGGGCTCTGGGGACAGGGCAGAACGGCGGTTTGTCCCGGGGCAGCTCCTATGCCCGTTCTAAGACCCTGTTGCCACCGCCCAGCTGTCTGCTGCCACCTGTGTAGTTAACTCCCTGGGGGTTATGTTATCTTTTTTTTTCTTTTTTGAGACAGGGTCTTGCTATGTAGTCCAGGCTGGCCTCCAACTCACAGCGATCCTCCTGTGTCAGCCTCCCGAGTGCTGGGATTGCAGTCTGCACACGGGTGTCGAGAGCTGTCTTTGTCACCCCAAGCTAAGAACAGCACAGACGCCCTGCGATTGGTGAGTGGTCGTCAGTGGCGAAGGCTCAGGGTGGGGAGAAGGGGTCACGGGGCGCCTGTGGCGGCCTTGAGAGAGCGGGAGGTACGGGCGGGTGCTGCGTCCCGGTGTGTGGCGCCACGCTTCAGGGCAAGGGGTCTTGGGGTGGCCCTGGGTTGTGGGGCTCCGACTGTCCTTGGGGTTCCCATGATGATACAGGGCTGCGAGCCGAGGAGCATGGCCGAGCGGCAGGGAGACGGCCCTGCCGGCGGGGACAGTCCGGCAATCCCTCGGTGTTGTGAGGTGCTCGGTGTGTGGCGATTCCGGCCAACAGATGAGGACAGAGACAGAGAAGGTGGCACAGAGAGGCCTGGCCATGTAGGGTGGGGGACTAGAGATGGGAGGCTGTGACAGCTCAGAGAGTCACATGGAGAGGACAGTTCTGGGCCCTGATGGCAGTGGCCACACAAACCCAACCCCACATTAAAATCCACAAAACCCACCCGCCTGTAATCCCAGCACTCCGAAGGCTGAGGCAGGAGGATCACCATGAGTTTGAGGCCAGCCGAACCTACATAGCGAGACCCTGTCTAAAAAACCAAAACCAAAACCAAAAAATAAAATCCACAAAACCATGTTTTTCCCCCTAAAGGGTGGATTTTACTATCTGATTATGTTTTTAAGAGCTTCCTCCATATCATGCTCCACACTTATCACGTCCCATTGGCCGGTGCTCCGTGAAGCCACCTGAGGAGAAGCAACAGGAGCAGAGGCAGGACTCATGTGCGGGTATCAGAATGAACCACAGCCAGGCACACGCCTGAAACCCCTGCCCGCTGGGAGGCTGGGGCAGGAGGGCCGCAAATTCAAGCTCAGTCTGGGCAATTCAGTGATTTAGCAAAACACTGGTCTCAAAATGTAAAAAATTTTTTTTAAAGCCTGAGAAGGTAGCTCAGCACAAAGACTGTGGATTCAGTCCCCACTACTAAGAAAATATAAATAAAAGAGAGAGAGACACAGAGGCAGCAACCTGCTGGACCCCCAGGACTCGGGGTCACGGCGCCGTCCACCCCGCCAGCTGCCAGCCGAGCTCTTGCGGCTCCCGCTTGGCTGCACCAGGCCAGCGTCCCCGACTGCACCACAGAGCGATGACTCACACTTTGGCCAGAGCCAGAAAAGCATGCCACTCGGCTGTGACCGGCACGGCTTCTGGGGGACCGTGGGTGGCATTTAAAGAACGTGGCTGGCTCTTACCCCTGTGCAGGGCTCACTTGGGTCTTCCCAGACCCATCATCCCCCACCTCGGCATCCTGTCCTCTTCCTTCCCAGCTGTCTCAGTATTTAGTGACTATTTTCTTTGTCTGTGACCGTCTTTAAACCTGAGGGAGCAGAAATTCTCTCCTCTCCCATGTCCCTCCTAAAAGGGCCAAATAGGAGATACTCGGTGGGCGCCTCATTGTATTACTGGATGACCAAATGGGACCCGCCTTCTAGACATGCACAGGCGAGGTCAGTGTGCTTAGGCAGATGTCTGATGAAACATACACCTGGATGTCGATTGCAACATTGTTTGAAGAGGACCAAAAACAATAAGGCAGCAGGTCAATAAATCAGGGCCACTCACGAGGACTGTTTGCATCTTGATATCGGTCTCAACATGGGTGCGTTTAGATTTCTACAGTTTACTGTATACAAACTTCTGTATTATAAGCCCTGGTGGGCATGGCAGCACACCTGAAATCCCTGAACTCTGGAGGCCGAGGCAGGAGGATCTCAGTGAGTTCGAGGCCAGCCTGAGCTACACAGCGAGATCCTGTCTCAAAAAAAAAAAGAAAAAAAATCCCATAAACAAATATTGAACTCTAGTTAGTGACAGGCAGCCTGGAACGTTCAGGGTGAAAATTCTGGTGTCACAACTTAATTAAAATGCATCACCGATGAAGCTTGACAGGGTGGATGCCGGGACCACAGCGGGAGATGCTACACACGTGATGAAATGTCAGTGGTGTGGCCAGGGGCACAGCCAGGTATAATGCAGTAGCTTCAGCATGTGAAAAATAATAAAGAAATAGAGAAAGAAATAAAGATAAGATAGTGGGTGCGGTGGTGCACACCTGTGATCCCTACCCAGGAGGCTGAAGCAGGAAGATCTCACGTTCACGGTTGGGCTGCATAACGAAAACCTGTCTCAAAATAAAAAATACAAAGAGGCTGGGGATATAGCTTGGTGGTCTCCCATATCACAAAAGAAGGGGGGGCAAGCCTGCCCTGAGGGCTTTGATGTGAAACTCTGAGCAGCATCACTGCTAGACTGTCTGTTTTCGTTTTGGTACTGGAGAAGGAGCCCTGGGTCTCTGCACTGAGCTACATCTCCAGCCCTTTTCTTTTAATTTAATTTTTTAAAATTTTGAGACAGGATCTTGCTAGGTTGCTAAGTTTCCCGGGCTGGGCTCTAACTTGTGATCCTCCTGCCTCAGCTTCCCAGAGTGCTGGAGCTCCGGAGGTGCACCACCGCGCTGGTGTTCCGCCTCACCCCTCACTCTGCAACTTGCTTTTTTTTTTTTTTTTTTTTTTTGCTGGGCTCGAACTCGGGGCCTTGTGCTTGCGAGGCAAACATTCTAACCACTGAGCTAAATCCCCAGCCCTGCAACTTGCTTTTTTTTCAGGGCTTTTTCAACTGTCCTTTTGGGCCCACTCGCAGCCACCTCACTCTTTTTAACGTGAGCTGCACGATGTCCCACTTGCGCCTTCTGGAACCGCTTTTCTCTTTGGAAAGGTGCCTGGGCACGAATGCTGACGGACACACACCTGCTGTGCCGTCCGGGCCCCCCAGAGGCCGTGCCACCCCACCATCCCCATCCCACAAGCAGCCTGGGCCTCTGCAGTATCCCGGACACCAGTGCCAAGGACACACACACCCTCCAAAAACCTGCCCTGCTGGGTGAAGCGGCATATGCTTGTGAGTCCAGCACTC
Organism: Hystrix cristata; assembly: GCA_004026905.1. Lineage (NCBI taxonomy): Eukaryota > Metazoa > Chordata > Mammalia > Rodentia > Hystricidae > Hystrix > Hystrix cristata. The sequence goes on along the minus strand of PVJO010007142.1, from coordinate 14,548 downwards.
AGGAGGCTGAGGCAGGAGGAGCGCCACAAGTTTGAGGCCAGGCTGGGCTACATAGCCAGATCCTGTCTCCAAAAAAAAACTATGTAAACTTTAAAATGATTTCTAAAAACACAGTTGGGATATATCACTTTGATGTACTACTTTTGTTGTTGTTCATTTTTTTGTTTTTTTCAGACCAGGTCTCGCTAAGCAGTTCAGGCCGGCCTTGAACTCATGGTGATCCTCCTGCCTCAGCCTCCCAAGTGCTGGGATTACACGTGTGTGCCACCACACCTGGCTGATGTACTACTTTTATAACAGCAATAATAATAACAGAGAAACATCCAGCTACAGAAATGAATTTCTTTCTGCAGAGTTCTCAGAGGTCCTCAGAGTTCTCTGTACTGGATGTTCGTCGTCTGTTTGTCACCTGTCTGTGACTTCACCAGGTTGTGAGCTCAAGGGCAGGGACTTGGTTTTTGTTTTAGTTTGCTTTTGGTGTTTTGGGGTGCTGGGGATCGAGCTCAGAGCCTTACGCTTGCTAGGCAAGCGCTCTACCACTGCGCTGAGTCCCCAGCCCCACGGGCCTGAGGTTGAGAGCAGCGGTTCTGTGCCTGGCTGGTGGCCAGGGCGGGAGGTCATTTGTATTATGGGATGTTCTTCTCTCGCAGCCAGCTCCGGGCTCCCTCTCAGGCCCAGCACAGAGTTCGGGACAACGGATAGCGAGTTCCACTACATGTGCGCCTTTGGTTCCAGGTCCCGGTCAGTCCCTCGGGGCCGGGAGTCCTTGTGTGGCCTCTGTCAGGCGCAGCCCCACCTCTGGGTTGGCATCATGTTCTGTCCTGGCGGCTGGGCTCTGCTTGTTCTTAGGGTTCCATGCCCCACCACCCAGGGACCTTGTGTACACTGCTGCATTCTCTCCTGGGGCTCTTCTGGGTGCTTTTCTTTTCTTTCTTTTGTTGGTTTTTGAGGCAGGGACTTACTCTAGCCCAGGCTGGCTTGAAACTCGAGATCCTCCTGCCTCTGCCTCCCAAGTGCTACAATTACACGATTACGTGTGTGTGGCACCAACGCTTTGCCTTCGGGGCTCTTCTAACTTTTCTCTCTCCTTTCTCTCTCCTGCACTTTGTCTCTTTGCCCCCATCCCACTCTCTCCTGCTGCCTATCATGCATTTATTAAGCCCCTACTGTGTACCAGGAGCTGAGCCTCAGTGTAGACTCTGCCTGACGTGGCAGGCACCAGCTGCATGTGGCCACCAAAGTGGGAGAACGAGGATTTGTAATTTTATTTTATGGTCACCGGTTCAGCGTCCCACGCTCATAATCAGGTCAGACCCTGGGAAACTTAGTTAGCGGGCTGGGAACAGCTTGGGCCTGCGGGTCCACTTTTCCAGCCAGAAAGCTGATGAGAACGGACTGCAGATGGGATCCTTGCCGTGGAGCGCTAAGGAGCACACACTTGGTCTCCAGGGCCCATGTGAAAGAAACATGAATCATCTTACCGGGAATTTTTAAACCGATCACAGGTTGAAACGAAGCTAGCTCAGACCGATCAGGTTAAATATATAATTAGATTAATTTCACCCATTTCTTTGACTCCTTTCTAAATGTGCCAACTCAAAAATGTTAACCTATAGGAGCCGGGTATGGTGGTAGGCCTGTGTAGTCCCAGCACTCTGGGAGCCTGAGGCAGGAGGATCCCAAGTTTAAGCCCATTCTGGGCAATTTAACAAGATCCTATCTCAAAATAAAAAATTTAAAAAGGGCTGGGGATGTAGCTCAGTGCAAAGGCTCCAGGTTCAAGAAAAAACAAGTAGTACAAGAAAAAACAAGACAAAACACAACGGTGTCCCTACGGGGCTCATACTGTGCCTCCAGGGAGGGAAGAGAGTCTCATGGCCCTATGGGGGTGACAAGTCCCCAGATGGAGAAAGACCCCAGGGGCAGCTTCTCCCTACATTTGGAGCCCCTGCCCAATCCCCCCCACCCCAGTGCAGGGACTGAGGGGGATCTCTGGAGCCATCCCAGGGATGTGGGTCCCCTGGGCCTCGATGTTCCCTCCCAAGAAATGGGAGTCGCCAAGGCAACCGCACAGGCTGCTCCCAGGGTGGCGGCAACTTGGCTGCGCAAGGCCTCGGAGTCCAGCGCACACGAGGAGGTCATGATTGTCCTCGTCCTTCCCCGGTCGCCACCTTCCCGGCTCCCGAGCTCCTGGCTCCAGAGGGGTGGCGGCGATAGGAGAAGGAGGAAGGAAAGTCAAAACAAAGGACCAAGCAACAAAAGCCAGGCATACAGAGATGGCCGATCACTGGCCCAGCAGAAAGCACCCGGCAGGTGTTGGAGACATCACCTTGTCACAGACGCCACAGCACAGCCGACCTGTCCACCGGCAGGTCCCAGAGCCTGAGTGACCAAGCCAGCGCCTGAACTCGGGTGGCCTTCTGTGGTCATTCTTGCTTTTTGAGACAGGGTCTCACTGTGCAGTTCAGGCTGGTCTCGTGGTGATCCTCCTGCCTCAGCCTCCCAAGTGCTGAGATCACAGGCGTGCGCCACCATGCCCGGCTGGTGGCCCTGCTTCTTTGCAGCGGTGTCCCTATTTTCCCTGTCCCTCAGTCCCCACATGAGTGGCCACTTGCACCTCTCTGGGGACCTCTGTCCTGGTCTCCCAAGAGACTAGGGTCTCGGTACCCACAATGGCCATAGGGTCTCCTTCCCTCCCCAAGAACTGCTGGAGGCAGCAAGTGTTCTGGACTCCAGGGGCACAAGGGACAGGGGACAGAGGCGGCCTCCTCCCCACTCCGCCTGCTCGGGGTCACCGCTCAGCCCCTGCCGGCCGAACCCTTTTATTACCCGTGCTCGGCAACACAGCGCGGCGCTGTAAAACCATTCTAGTGAGTCCTGGCAAGGAGGGGCCAGGGCCATAAAGAACAGAGATCAGAAAGTGCCACACGGCACTCAGAGATCAGAGGAAGGGAGGAGCGGCCACCACGGCTGCAGCGGGTCCAAAAGGCAGCCGCCATCGGACCTTGACCCTCTCAGAGGGGCCACGGCAAGGCCGTCCTCCTTATCCCCAAAGCCGGGGTGTGCTAGAGTCAGGTTTTCCTGGTTCGATCCTGGCTACGCCCCGTTTGACAGCTGTGTGACCCTGAGCAAGCTCTTCAGCCTCTCTGGACCTCAGACTTTCAATGGGGTGACAGTGTTTAATCATTCACCCGGGCCAGGCAGCCAGGTCGCTGGGAGGATTAAGTGAGATAATACAAGTCGTACTGCGACAGGGACATGGCATGACAGAGCCCTGGGCTGTGTCCACATCAGCTCTGCCACTAGCTGCCCATCCTGCCTGCCTCTTGCATCTCTCCCTCCTCCAGCTTTTATTCAGTTCTTATTATGTCTTTTAGTCCAGTGGATACGCACGAAGCCATGTGGAAGATGTATCATGTATAAAGCACAGTGCGTGATAAAGTCCTTGGTCTAAAACCTCCAGAGCAATGATCTGCTGGCTATTTCACAGACCAAATTGAGTTCTGCATGGCTTGTGTCCCACAGGCTGCCATCCAAAAACAATGTATGATTTAGTTTTTTTCCTTCAGGAGGCTTAAAATAGAACCAGGAGCCAGGCATGGTGTGCACCCCTGTGATTCCAGCATTCAGGAGGCTGAGGCAGGAGGATCACCAAGAGTTCAAGGCAAGCAAGAGCTATATAGAAAGTTCAACTGAAACCCTCTCTCAGAAAACAAACCGGCCTCCCCAAAAATCAACAAAAAAATAACAATGTGAGCAAGCTAGCTAGATTCTAGGGGTTACTGCCTTTGCTTCATGTGAGAAGCCCACCCTGGGACCACTCGGGGAGCGCTTCCTGGGCTCTTCTGCCCGACCCAGACTGTGTCTAATGTTCCGGCAGCCTCTGCCCTCGCCACCAGCCCCTCCCCAGCATGCCCGGCCCCTCCTGCCTGCCTCGCAACCCTGACTCATCCACGGTCCCACGTTGCCCAATCTCGCCTGTCTGTCCATTCATTCATTCCTGCGTGTCGCCCTCACTACCCCGACTCTGCGCTGTCCCCTGGCAGGTTGAGGCTTGGGTGCCACGGGATGGATCTGACCATGGGCCAGTGCCACAGGGGACCCTGTGCGGTCACGTCCTTCCCCTGCCCGGGCCAAGGATCCTGAACACGGCGTGAAACCTTCGGGCCTGAGAGGCTGCGGAGAGAGCAGAGGTCGCACTGGGGGAGGCGGCTCTGCTCCCCAGACAGCGCGGCTGGATCAAGCAATTGATGATCGATAGATCGGGGCGGGGTGGGGCGGAAGCATCGGGCTGACGCCAAGGCCTGAGGATGGTAGGGACCGAGAGGCAGGGAGGCCACGCCAGGCTTCCGAAGGCCGCTAGAGGGGCCAGGTGAGTGGAGACCTCAGGGGCCTGTGCCCCAGCCCTGCACCCCATTCCAGATCTGAGTGCTATCTGGACCTCTGCTGTGTATTTCTCTTAGAAGATTTCTCTTGAATTCAAAAAATCCCTGTCTTCCATCGCCATGGATGCAGGGGAGCCACAGAAGGGACTGTAGAAAGGGGACAGCTGGGGACAGACTTGGGACAGGGCCTCCTTGGGAATCTCTGTGACAGAAACCACCAGGGCAGGGTGCCTGAGGCGTGGCCCGGGAGCCTGACGTCACTCAGTCACTCATCGCTCGGGTGGATGGAATGCTGGAGGTCACCGGGGGTGGGTGGGGGTGAGGCCAGCACCCTGAGACCCTGGAGGGGTGGGGCGCCCTGAGTCACAAGTTACAGGACTCACCAGGCGGCGGGAGGGTGGGAGAGGCAGCTGGACCCCTGGAGGTAGGAGGCTGCAAGGGAGGATGAGGCTGAGCTGGGGCTCTGGGAAGAGAGTGTGAGGACAGGCCAGGGCCTGGGGACAGCATCTGGGGCCTGGCCCAGGGACCATCGCAGAAGGAGTGATGCTGCGGCCAAGGCCCCAAGAGCGACATCATCCTGGGTCCGGGGGCTGCTGGAGCTGGGGAGCTGGGGATGCTGCCATACACTAGGGGCTCTAACAGTGTCATGACGTCCCCACCACCATGAGCTCTCGGGAGGGCAAAGGACTGGAGCAAAGTCGCGGGAGAGGAGGCTCCATCCCGAGGGGCGCAGGGACCCCGCAGCTGAGCCCAGAAGCCTGGCCGGGAAGCGCCGAGTAGAGAACGTGGAACCCTGTGCCCACCCCAGGAGACTTGTCCAGCTCGCACAGCACAGCACAGCACGCCTTCGGGGTTAACGGCCCCATCTCTGGAGTCCCTGCTCCAGGAAGGCCTCTTGTGCCCCAGCTCTGGGCTGAGAGAGGGCCCAACAGAGTAGGGGGCTGAGGACAATGTGACACCATCCCCTCCTCACAGTCTGGGCGGCCGGAGGTCACCCCAGCAGTGTGCTGTGTGATCACCGGCGGCTGCCTGCCCTCTCTGGGCCTCGCTGGCTCCTCCGAGAAATGGAGCTCGTGGGAGAGGTGCTCGGGGCGCCCACCGAGGCCGTTAGGGCGGAAGAGCCGCAGAGCCTGGCTCAAGTCTGCTCAGGGCAGGGAGACTGCCATCAAGTCACTTTCCCTTTCAGCCTTAGTTTCCCCATCTGGGAAGCAGGTGCTCCACAGGTGTCTGACTCACTGAGCGCTCCCAGGAGGTGGAAGGCTCTGTCTTCACCTCTCTTGCCAGGCTGAGGAGTTGGGGCCACACTCCAGGAGCACCCAGGAGTCACCAGCCTGCACTCTGCATCCCCCTAAACCAAGCGGAGGGGCGGGGAGGGCACATTCTGACCCTGTAGGAAGCACTCTCTCTCTTTTTTTTTTTTCTTGAGATGGAGTCTCACTACATAGTCCCGGTGGCCTGGCACTTGTGGCAATCCTCCTGCCTCAGCCTCCTGAGAGTTGTACGCTACCATACCTGCCACCACCCCCGTTCTTTGAGGGCTTCTGTGGGGTGTCCTGGGAAGAAATGGAGTGCAGCAAGCGCTTATCTTCGGGCAGCTCCTGGGCACCAAGAGCCCTCCAGGCCTGCGCCAGGGAGGTGCTGGCTATGGACCCCTTGCAGAGAGGAACAACCAAGGCCGGAGTGACCCAGTGCCAACGGCCCTGCTCCCTTCCCTGGCGGGCCCGGGGACACCAGCTTCGTCCCCATCCCCGCAGCCCTAGACTCTTGGGCCGCCTCACCTGATCTCCGAGATGTTCTTCAAGTTGTCCGGCATCGCCAGGGCGCCGGGCCCGTCCATGGCGGTGGGCGAGGGGCGGGAGGAGAGGAGCTGGCGTCCGGGAGCGCGCGGCCCGCGTCTGTCGCGCGAGGGCCAGGTGCCGGCCAAGTGCAAGCCGGCCCGCCCAGGGGCGGGGCGGCAGCCGGTTCGCCCAGCTGCTGCCCACGCCCCGCTCACGCCGGCCAGACGGGCCCGACGGAGGGACGGGCGCCTCCCTGCTGGGAGGGCGGGGGAGGGGCAGTGCCAGGCCCCAGCCAATGGGGCTCCGGGGCGGCTCTGGCACGGCTCCTCCACCCGGTTGTTGGTTTTTTCATTCATTCTTTCTTTCTCTTTTTTCTCATCTTTTCTTTGGATTTTTGAGTCAAGGTCTCACTCTGTAGCCCAGGCTGGCCTCCAGTTGGTGGGATCCTCCTGCTTCAGCCTCCTAAATTCTGCGATCACGGGCCTGTACCACCATGCCTGGCTGTATTCATTCATTTTTATTTGTTCAAGAACTATTTTCTGAGCGCCTGCTGTCTGCCAGGTGCTATTCCAGGTGCCAGAGCAGAGCCGGGAGCAACACAGTAACTGTGTCCTCCTGGGAGACATGGCAGGGGCTGAGTAACAGAAGCCAAGAGATGGCGCAAGGATGCTGGCGGGGGCGGCAGAGGGAGAGACAGAGGGTCAGAGACAGTGAGAGACAGAGAGACCAAGGGACAGGCAGGGACATGGCAGAGACACACAGAGGGCCGGAGATAGAGACAGCAAGAGGGCAAGAGAGGTGAGAGACACAGAAAGATCACGGGACAGAGACACATGGAGAGACACAGATAGAGAAAGACACTGAGACACCGAGAAGGAACAGAATGCCAGAGACGGGGAGAGACCCCGAGATGCAGCAGGCACCCTGGCCGGGGATGCCCAAGAGAGTCTGAAATCCTGGTGGACAGCCATGCCTTGGTTTCCCCATCTGTGCATGGTACTCATTATTTATTTATTTGTGTGCTGGGGATCAAACTCAAGCCTTTGCGCTTGCTTGCTCGGCCAAGGGGCTCTACTACTGAACTAAGTCCCCAACCCCAGGCCTACTTTATTTGAGAACAACACCTTTTGAGAGATGAGTCGGGAACCGAAATAAAAGTCACTATTTCCCACCACAAAAAAAAAAAAAAAAAAAAAATTGCCACAATTGTCACAAACTTTTTTTTTTTTTTTCTTTTTGGTGCTGGGGATTGAACTCAGGGCCTTGTACTCACAAGGCAAGCACTTTAACCACTGAGCTAAATCCCCAGCCCCTGTCACAAACATTTTGACAGGATTTTTCTAAAACTTCTTACTTCTTTCTCAGGGGTCAGAGAAATTTTGGTGAGATGAATAAATACAAAAAAAAAATCACCATTTAAGTGGGTTTTTTTTTTTCCCCAGTATTGGGGATTAGGGTCCTTCCAGTCCTCCACCCCCTTTGAAACAGGGCTCACTAAGTCACTAAACTGACAATCCTCCTGCCTCAGCCTCCTAGAGTGCTGGGATGACAGGTGTGCCCGTCACACACCTGGCTTAAAATTTTATCTACTAATTATTGTTGCACAGGTGAGGGAAACAGGAGAGGTCATTCTAATGGATGTGGGGAAGAGGGGCCCAGAGTGGTGGTGAGTGTGATCAAGATCACACGGCACTGTCCCCCATCGTGCTGAGGATGGGCAGGAGACAAACATGGTGGGATGTCCCATTCCCTCCGTATTGCCACACACAGACCTGACCCTGACAGCTGGGCCGTGGGGACCTCCACCACCAACCCCGACTGAGCCCCGCTTCATCCGTTTACTCCTTTAGAAGGAGGGACCCTCTGACGTTGGGGGCCGAGCAGCAGCCTCACCTGACCCTGGGCCGGGGCCACTTCCTCCCTGGGGCACCGTCAAGGTCCTTTGTTCCCGAGGAGGTAACCTGTCCCGTCCTGCCCAGGGGAAGTCACTGGCCCCCACGCTGCTGTGGACCCCATGCCGCCTCTCGTCTCCCAGGAGAGGCTGGGCGGGAAGTGAGGCAGCTCAAGGGGACAGGAAGATCCAGGGTGACCGGTGTGGACACCTGGGTGCTGAGGGGAAGGGGCCCAGACCAGCCCTATCCGGCCGTGGCAGGGAACTAGCCAAGAGAGCAGACCTGGGGCCGGGGACGTCCCCACCCCAGGACCTTTGCACTCGCTGCCCGCCGAGATGCACAGGAGCTCTGCCACCTCCCGTGTCCGCATCTCCTCAGTGTCGCCCTCCACCCCGCAGCCCCACCACCGACATCACATCCTGTCCTGTTCTTTTTCCACCGGACTTGTCACTGATTCCCTGCTGTCAACCACACGGGGATGTGGCTTGTCCCGGCGAGGTCACTGCAGTGTCCCAAGGCGTCACCCGGACGTGGGTGGCTAGAGTGTCGAGCTGTCACAGGGGACAGTGTGCAGGGAGGGGTGTGGAGCCTGAGGGAGGGGCCCGCGACGGGCCTGGGAAGCACTCAGAGAGGCTGGGTGCGTCCTGGAAGCTGTGGCGGGGAGACCCGTGGACCCCACAGAGACGCATGGGGCTCTGGACATCCGGGACATGGGAGGGTGCTGGACATCTGGGACATGGGAAACAGCAGGGGTCCCCCAGGCCGGGTGGCAGGGGTGATGGGCGGGGCTGAGGGCCTCTCAGCGGGGTTTCTTCCTCGACCTGCGGAAACCACCAGGAGTTTAATCCCCAAGGTTTTATATTACTGGTATTAAGAGGGTGGAAACTTAATCCGACTGTGATGTTTAGAGGTGGGGCCTTTGGGAAGTGATTAGGCTGGATGATGTCATCAAGGCGGAGCCCGCGGATGAATGGCGGTGGCTTTAGCAGGACAGGGAGAGAGGCCCATAATAGCAGTGATGCGAAGAGCTGGAGGGAGGGCGCCTTGACAGCCTGTGTGACAAAGTCTACCTCCAGAACAGTGAGATAAATTAATTTTTTTCTTTATAAAATATCAGCCTCATGTATTTCGTTATAATAATGAAAAACTGGCTGATACACCATCCCTCTATCCATTTATTGATCTGGTCCTCATCCATTCTACTCATCCATTCCTTTTTATCCATTTTTTACCCATCTATCATCCATCCATCCAAGCACCCATCCATCGTCCACCATATATCATCCAACCATCCACCCACCCATCCATCCACCCACCTATCTATCTACCCACCCCATTCCTTTTATCCATTCATGAAATGCTTCCATCCATCATCCACCCATCATCTGTTCATCCATCCATCCAATCATGCTTCCACCCTCCATCTAACCTCTGGAGCAGTGTCACTGGTCAGTCCTCGCACAAGATAGCAAGTAAACATGCTTAGAGTCAAGCCGACCAACACAGTGGCTATTTAGCACTAGAAATGGGGCATAAGCGACTGGGGGAGTAAAATTTTTCAACTCTGCTTCATTTTAATTAATTTAAATGTAGCTTTAATTGAAGAAATAGTGTAAAATACTTTCTGCTGAAATGCAACAAGAATGCTTTGGTAGGACATTTCAATTATACAGTTAGCAATTAAGCACTGGAATTGAAACACAAAGCCTATGAAACATGTCAGAGCAACTTTGATATTGATTGCATGTTGAAATGTGGGATAGATTGTATTAAATAAAATATATTCCTAAAATCAGTTCTACTTGTTTTACTTTTTTTTTTTTTTTTTTGGTGTTGGGGATCTAACTCAGGGCCTTGTGCTTGCAAGGCAAGCACTCTAACCACTGAGCTAAATCCCTAGACCCCCTGTTTTACTTTAAAAAAAAAAAAACTGTGGCAGGACCTAGTGCGGTGGTGCAAGACTGTAATCCTGCACTCTGGGAGGCTGAGGCAGGAGGATCACCTCAACGTCATATCATGTTCACGGCCAGCCTGGACTACATATCAAGAAGCTGTCTACAAACAAACAGTCCAAAAATGTGGTGGCCAGCAAGCCTGGAATGTGCTGGCTCTCGGAGCCGGTTGTGGTGTCAGGGCTGAATGTCCCCTCTAGAGGTCAGGGCAGCGGGGGAGGCGTCCCAAGGGATGGATGGCACAGGAGGACCAAGGCAGGAGGGCTCCCTATTGAGCAGGGACCTGAGTGTGGAAGGCACGGAGGCCACAGACGGATGGAGGCTGGAGAGGCACTGGTGAGCATTGCCTCTCCCCTGAGAGTGGGGACCTGGGGTCAGGAATGCAGGACGGGGCCCCTGAGTGGGGGCATCCAGGGGCACCCACGTCTGTCTCTGGGTCCGGAAGGACGCACTCCACTCCCAAACCTCCAGGAGGACGGGGTCACCACCTGTGTGGGCCACCAGCCCAGAGAAAGCACCTTCCCACCCGGAGTTCAGGGACCGACTTTCGCGGAGGCAGGATGCAGAGATGGGGGGAGGGGACCCCATTCCTGGCCTCTCCGGGGTCCTGCCGGCCCTTCCCCCGCTCTGGAGTGTGTGCTTTGCTGTGGGGAGTTCAGATGTGGCAAAGGGAGGTCACTAGGTCATGAGGTCATGTTTCCAAAGAATCAGGCCATTGTCACCTCCACAGCCCAACCTTTCCATTAAAAGCTGGTAATTGCCACAAATCCCGGGAGAGCTCGGCTGCCTGAAAGGCTGGTTCCCGAAGGGTGAGGCTGGGGGAGGGCGGCCCAGTCCTGAGTCAGGAGGAGCTGAGCAGGAAGCTTCCTGGGGTGGGACGGGGACAATGCAGAGATGGAGGTCCGCACCTGGGACTGAGGGAGGAGGCCGGGCCTGGCCCCTGCGCCCCAGACTGATGCAAATGGGCACTTTAGACTCCTGGGTCCGGAAGAGCTGGGAAGAGGGTAGGCCGGGGTGGGGGCGAGGCCCCTCTGAGGAGGAAACGCAGACCTCAGTCGGGGCGGGGCAGGAGGCCAGCGGCGGGCAGCTCAGAGCCGGCTTTCCCTCCCCCGGTCTCCCCTCTAATCGCGGTCCATCTGGGGTGTGCGGCGTTGCAGAAACCTCCTTCTCTGCCCTCCGCCCCTATTACTCCATCACGGAGGAGCTGTCGCGGGCCGATACCTCCTCCCGCCCGCCCGGCCCCACAGCCTGCCCCGAGAGGGGGAGCGGGGTCCGCGGTGGGGTCCCATGGACCGGTGGAGATGGGGACAGAGGCTGGTGGGCGGCTGGGGCCGACGGCCCGGGTCACAATCAACCGCCTGGCCGGGCGTGGTGGCGCACGCCTGTCATCCCAGCGCCCGGGAGGCTGAGGCAGGAGGATCACCTCTACTCCGAGGTCTGCCTGGCCTCCATAGTGAGTTCAAGACCATCCTGAACTACCTAGTGAAACCCTGTATCAAAAAAAAAAAACACATCAGCCTAGGCGGCTGGGCCCGAGGGACGGCGGGGACCGACTGGGGCGCAGGGTGGGTGCTGCGCGCGGGGTCCCGGGTGCACGGGTGGGCACAGGCGAGGGACCCCCGAGCTCCCCGCGGCCTCTCCTGCCAGGTGCCGGGACCAGCCAAACCCGCCGCGCCGGTCGGCACCCCCCGCCCCCCAGCCTCCCGCGGAGACTGCGAGGCCCGGCCCCGCGGCCAGGAGGTGGGCGGGAGGCGGGGTCGGGGACAGGTGCCAGCCCCGCCCCCCGCGGGCCTGCCGGCCTCCTTCGCGGCCTCCGCCCCGCACGCCGCCTTCCTTCCGGCCCTGGCTTCCTCCCCACCCTCGGCCCCCCAAAACCTGCTCCGCTAAACCCCGCCGCCTTCCCGCGCCGCGTGAGATCCACGTCCCCATCCAGGGACCGGTGAAATGTATCCCTTCCTCCTGCGAAAGGGGCTTTGAAGTATTGGGGTACTGGGAATTAAACCCAAAGCCACATCCCCGGTCCTTTTTTAGTTTTTATTTTTGAGACAAAGTCTGGATAAGTTGCTCAGTTCCCCAGGCTGGGCTCAATCGTGGGATCCTCCTGCCTCAGCCTCCCAAAATGCTGGGATTACAGGTGTACAGTGCCACACCCCCCAGCTAAATTAGGGATTTGGAGAAGGGGAGACAATCCTGGTTTGCGGGAAGAGCCCCTAAATGTCCTCACAAAGGGCCTTATGAGTGCCGGAGGGAGGCAGGAGGCTCATAGTCAGGGAGAAGCCCTGTTGTTGGCTTTGAAGGTGGAGGATGGGCTAAAAGAGAGAAACAGGGCTCCCCTGAGCCTCCAGAAAGCTCAGCCCGGCCCACACCTGGACTTCAGCCTCACCACAACCATTTTGGATTTCTGACTTCCAGAACTGTAAGAAATACACATGTGTTGTTTCAAGCCACAAAATTGGTGCTAAGTGTTCCACTGGTCAAAGGAAACTCAAGAGAAAGATGGCAGGCAGCTAAAAATGACATACGACATCAGGCAGTGGCAAATACTATGCAGAAAAACAACAAAATACTACGCAGAACACTGAAGACGGGAAGGGGCTAGAGTGTGAACTGGAAGTGGATGTCTAGGGGAGCCTGACAGATGTCAAGAGCAGGCCATGCACACCTGTCATCCCAGCACTCAGGAGGCTGAGGCAGGAGGGTCACTGCAAGTTCAAGGCCAGCCCGGGCTACATAGCAAAACTCTGTCTCAAAAAAAAAAAAAAAAAACAAAAGCCAAGGTGAAGACATCTGAGGGAGCCCTTGGAGGGGCAAGAGCCAGGACGAAGATTGCCCCGGGCCACGGAGCTGTCTCCAGGCTGACAGGAGGCAAAGATGGAGCCCGCAGCTGGGCCCGAGCCAGTTCTCCATGGCGTCCTGGATGTGGGCTGCGTCCCAGTGGCACTCACCACACTGAGACACACAGTCCCGTTTTACTGTCTCTGTCAAATACGCAGCACAAGCTCAGTGCTGGCCACACCTTTACTCCCACCCTGCCCTCAGAGGGCACCCGGCTTAGGGAGGGGGCAGCAGGACCCAGAGCGCCACTATCTCTGGTCCAAGTCCCAGCGAGTATTGGGTGGTGCCGGGATGTGAACCCACTGGCCTGGGCTGCCGCTGGAGGTGTGACCAGAACTCCAGGAAAAACGACTTTGCACTTTTCTGGCTCACAAAAAATAAAGGGAGGCTTTCAGTCCTTGCTCAGGAGATTAGTCTGCAGCCAGGCGCGCTCCACAGCATCTCCTGGATGCTTTTTGTGGTTTGGTTTTTTGTTGTACTGGGGATTGAATTCAGGGCCTTCTCTCTTACCTGCATCTCCAGCCCTTTTTGTATTTTTTATTTTGAGACAGGATCTCACTAAATTGCCTAGGCTAGGCTTGAACTTGCAATTCTCCTGCCTCAGCCTCCCAGAGTGCTGGGATTACAGGCCTGCACCATCACTCCCAGCATGAACTGCTTTTTTAAAAGCCAGTCCTGCCAGTCTCAGTAGTATATACAGTACCTATAATCTCAGCTACTTGGGAGGCTGAGACAGGAGGATTTTAAATTCCAGTCCAGCCTGGGCAATTTAATGACTTAGCCAGACCCTGTCTCAAAAAAAAAAAAAAAGAAAAAAAAGGAAGGGTTGGGAGTATAGCTAAGTGGTAGAGTGACCTTGAGTTCTATCTTTAAAAAAAAAAGGCCAGTCTTGAGGAAGTTGGAAATTCCAAACGGTGGCCCACATGCAACAGTCTGCCACCCCATATTGATTAGGAGGGACTGTGTCCACAGTGCCCTCAACAAACTGGAAAAAATTCACACCAAAAATGTTGAACCAGGACCTGATCAAACCTCGTTTAGCCCGGGACTCTCGACCAGCTCTCCCCTCTCCCTCCAACTCCCATCACTCCCATGGGGACGCTTGGCAATGTCTAGAGACGTTTCTGGGTTGTCCCATTTCGGGAGAGGAAATGGTTTGGTGATAGTGGGCTGAGGCCAAGAATACAGCTCAGCACCCTGCGGCAGCGCCCAGCACAGTCCCCGCGGTGAACACATCCCTGCCCTGGAGCAGAGGTCAATAGGGTTCGGGCTGGGAAGCCAGTTACAGAGAGCAGCGGGGCAGCATCCTGGCTAAAGGGCTCTACCAGGAACGAACTCGTCCTGCAGGAGAGACACGCACAGGGGACAATGATCCGGGCTCTCCAAATCCTCAGCTCAGGCAGAAGAAAGCCCTCACATATTACTCATTTCTCAGCGCTCCTGAATTAGGAAGTGTACATTTCTCGCTTTGTAAACTGCATGCCAATGAAAAGATAAAGCCGCGAGGCCAGACATAGTGGCATACATCTGTCACCTCAACACTCTGAGAGGCTGAGGCAGGAGGATTGCTGTGAGTTCCAGGCCAGCCTAGGCTACACAGTGAGACCCTGTCTCAAAAAACCAAAAATAAATACATAAATAAAAAGACGCCGTGGCAGGGGCTGGGGATTTAGCTCAGTGGTTAAAGTGCTTGCCTAGCAAGCACA